>JAOTRR010000002.1:11009081-11024917 GCA_028570945.1 Gogo arcuatus
AGGTAAGGTGGAATTGTGATTTATCTATTTCAAAACAAAGTATTTTATGTGAGTCAGTATAGATAAGGTGACAAGTCTGCACGCGCCTTTACTACATTTGCATGCTGCTTTTGAACTTTTAAATAAATTATTTTTTTTATGCAATTTTTTTAAAATAAATCACCTGTGTATTTATACTAAAACAATTAGCCGCCTCAAGCTCAGTGAATAATAACCTCAACTTCGTCTCAGTTATTATTCACTTCGCCTTCTGTGAAAAATTGTTAAATAATAAACCAGCCTTTTTTTTTTTTTTTTTACACTTTACTTGTCTCTCACAATCAGTGATACTTACTGCCCGGGCTGCCAGTGTCATGGCGGTGCCTGTGATGAAGGTGAGGTAGTATCCTGGGTACACTCCATGCCACATGGCAGAGAGCAGGAAGGTGGCTGCTGTTGGGTTGTACGGACAGCGTTCATAACACACCCTACAGGCAACATACACAACAAAGTGTGAGAAGGAACACAAACTGAACTCAGTAACAGAGTATTTACAGTAACAGAAATTTACCTTTTAAGCCAAAGTGCTGTCTGAATGTTCCAGTTGTCGAGGAATGTCTTGAAGCTTGTCGCAAGCTGCAGGTAAATACAGAGAACAAGGACGCTCAATTCCTGCTTCGAGAAAAATAAAGACATTTTGACTGACAGGTGCTTGACTTTCTCATACCTCTATGTCCAGTATTCTCAAGTTTGATATCAGGTCCCATCTTGGAGTGCCGTCTTTGTGGTAACCATTGAAGCCAAAACCAGCAGCATTGTTTATTGCGTCAGCTGAAAATGCAAAAGAAAATAAATATCTTACATATTGTATTATAGTATTATATAACATTTATTATATTATACATATTTATACCACAGTGCTGTTGAATTCTCAAATCTGATTGGTCAGAAGGTGCTGATTAATTTCTTTAACAACAGCTCTGACAATAGTGCCAGCTGTAATTCAAACGATCGGCTTATCGTAATGCACTCATTCTAATACCTTATTGTTTCTACGGTAACAACTCGGAGACTTGTACAGCAGACAACATACGTATAATTGTTGGTATGGTGAAGCTTTCTGTATGGAGGTTATTTAACATTTATGGAAGGTGTCTCGGGTGTCAGCGTTTTGTAACAGTCAGTAGGTTTTCCGCCACGGGAGAGTCTTCAAAACAGAGGACTTTACGATTTCCAGTTTCTCGGTAACATGACAAATGTGCGGAGAGAAAAAAAAAAAAAAAAGGCTTGTGAGCGAATGAATGTTCATAGCTCCTATACCGCAAGTAATAACCAACTTGTTTCATGGATGTTCCACAACAATAAATGTAACTATAAATGCATAAAAAGTGCAATTTGTCATTCATTAATGAATTAAAAACTGTAATCACTGGCAAATTGCTGATATAATAGGAATAAAATACTTCAGGACATGCTGCTATTGGAAAAATTATCAGCGATGGGGTGGTAACAGCAACTCTGCTTTGGTTGGGCTGCATCACACCACAACACCGCAGTGATGATTACTTTCCTATAACTCACCCTGTCCTATTTAATTCCTTACTTATTATATGAAAACACTTATAATACAGCATACACATAAAGTGATGTATCTTTATAAAGTACTTCTTTTTAAAAAGAAAAGAGTTCCTTTTTGGACACAAGAGGGCAGCAGATCAACACAACATGGAATAGAAGCAGTGAAACACAATTATCACTTTCATATAGACTGCACTGGCTGCCTTACTCACCCAGTGTCCATACGAAATAGTACTTGGGCCGCAGGCTGAGCATGGACAGGTAGAGGTAGAAAGTGCGTAGATAGATGGGCTGGGAGGTGATGAATGGTTCGTCAATGATACGCTCCACAGGACACATGCGATAGAAGGTTAGATAGACCATCAGACAAAGAGCACAGGTACCCACCTTCACCAGCACGTCTCTCTGAAACAACATGTAGCCGCAGTCAGCCTGTGTACTAATCACCTAAACCAAAATGTCCACCTACATGGCAAACTGAAGGTGTTGTGTACTAACTGTACTAACACTGTACTAACAGTGTTTGCTTACTTAATGGGAACTTGATTCATATGCAGCTTTGCACACTGATCAGCTCTTATCAGGGCCTCTGCTGAAACAAATATCGAAGGGGTTTATAACATCAGTTATCATTTAAAAAAGAAATCACTAACTACTTTAATGTATTATACCACAGCGCTGTTGAATTCTTAAACAGCTCTGACAGAAGTGTACAAGAACTCGAATCAAAAGTTTGTTTTAAAGGTGATATACCCCTTTTACACAAGTTGACACAGTTCCCTGAGGTCTTAATGAAATGTCTGTGATATGCTTTGAACAAAATACCACAAGGCTAAAACACCACAGCACCTTCTCACCCTAACTAAACAGCCCTGATCAGAACGACCGATTTGAGTGCATGTTCCTTTAAATGATAATAAGCCACCCCCCCCCCCCTTCTACTGGCCAATCAGGTAACACCTTCCTCATGAATATTCATTCGCAAAGGCAGTTCCTCAAGCCATGAGTGGAGATACTCAGATGAGAGGGTGGGATATTTCTAATGAGCTCCTTGTGACATAGAAACAGGAGCCAAATCTGAACGGCTTGTTGAAGCACATGCTTTCTGAAATAGGCAGCCCAAAAGAAACTGACTGGGCTGTCTTATTTAAGAGTTTGTGGGTTGGTAGGCATTCCAGATACCTAAACGGATGTGCACAAGCACTGAAAAAGTGAGTTTTTATATAATATATCCCCTTTAACACATTATTGTTTCTAAAGTAACAGCTTACACAGGATATGGTGGACGCTCCATATAATCTGATTAACAAACGTATAACTGTTGATACAGTGGCGTTTTCTGTGAGGAGACATTTATTTAACATTCACGAAAGGAGTCTTCAGTGTCAGTGCTTTGTAACAGTCATAGGTAAATTTGTTGTTTTAAGTTTTCTTGCCACGACAAAGTCTTCTGTACAGTGAACCTTGAGCATTCAGGTTTCTCAGTAACATAAGAAGCAGATTTTTTTTTTTCTTATTAACTTCAGCAAGATTGGTGACGGATGACGGTCAATCTGTAATAAATTAAAAGTTGTAATCATTGACATGTTGCTGTGGTATAAGAGGAAGAGGAAGAGTACAAGACGTACAAAACCTGTGGTACAAGATATGCTGTTACTGGACAATAGATCAACTTCACTGGCACACCTATTTCCTTTTCTGTAAAAAAACACCCTGTCCTGTTTTATTCCTTAGTGGCTAGGGCACGTTTTGAGACACCAACATGGTGCTTTTGAGAAAGGAGAAAGTGATATGGTTCACCTACACCCCATTGAGGTCTGTGAAGTCAAGGCAATTCTTGAAAAATTTAAATTATGAAGCTCATGAGCAACATGATCTTCATAATTATCATCATTTTAAACTATAAGGTCATATATGATCTTATAGTTATCATTATTAAATGTCTTAAGTCTGCTTGTTTAGGTTCTGTGAGTGGAAAGTCTAGCTATAAAAAAAAAAAAAGCACTCGAAAAAAGTCTCCAAAAATACATATGGTGGTGTATATTTACCTAGCTGATTCATTGGATTAACCTGTGCTGTAATTTTATTTACATGAATAGACATTTTTAACACTGAAAGTGGTTCCTGGCTGTACAAACATGAGTAGAACACATTCTCTCTGTACCCAGGCAAGGCAAATTCTTCTAACTGATCTGCTTTGCGCTCACTATATATCCAGCAAATTCGTCTTTTCACAACACAGACAGAGGACTAAAGCACTGTCAAAAGGTGTTGCAATGGGATTCAGATGTTATTGACTTTTTATATGGAGATGTGCTTGGCTGATAATGCTAAATGCTTGGGGACCTGAAGACTCAAACAACACGTTAGCACACAAAGCAGATGGCTATAGGCTATTGTCAGTGATGAGGGAACCCATGGGAACTGGTGCGTCCTGATCTGATATACTCTTTTCCTACACTGCAGTTGCACTTTTCTGTGGTATTGCTGAGAACAACCATCTTCATCTGCTCCAACAATTCCCACAGGACCACGCAGAGAAAACTAGTAAAACCTGCCCTGAGCCAGCTACATGGGGAATTTCCTGTCTGGAGGAAAGGAACAAATATCTCTACTACATTACAACGCATTTAAACCTGGTGTTCTGTCACTGCTTAAATAAAACACATCAATAAATAGTCTGTCTTCACATTCAGATCTTAATACATGGCCACGAGGGGGAGACAGAGTGCTAAGAGGGTCTCTCTACCTTTGGTGAGGGGTCGCTCTGCTTGAATTTGCCATTCTCCTTGCCATTTGACTCCACATGTTTGTGCTGATAGCCCGTGCCCTCGATGAAGGCTGTGTAGTCATTGTAGGAGCATGTGGGACCCGCCAGGATGCCCATGAAGTTACAGTTATAACTCAAATACTCTAGAAGACTTGGCATTTTCCTGCAGTACACAAACAAACATAGCATGAGCATCAAGTACACCAACACCAGGTCATTTACAGAGTTGCCAAATGTTATTTTCTCATCAGTAGTTAAAAAAAAAAAATCCTATTGCATTATTTGTGGCTTGTGTAGAGTAGGTTGTATCAGATTCAGATGATATTGATTTGGAAGGCAGGCTACCATTCATAATGATAAAGAAACCTGGGAATCATTTTAATTTTAAGTGCCATATAAAAACACTGAAAATTTATCCTCAAAGAAAAGCAGTGTCGTTGTATAGCACCACAGCCATGTCTATCTAGGCCATGTCTTGGACCTTAGCTGTAATGATTTTATGATGTTATGGTTACTAGGACTGTTTCTCCTATAGAATACAGGACCTGTATTGTCATCACTGTTCTAAGTGACATTCCTGTTTTATATCCGGTCTGCTACTTCCGCCTCTGTTCCTTTCTCCCTTGCTCCCGATCACATCAGGAACACACTGTTGCTTGGCAACAACCCTTCAGTCCCTAATGTGGAAATAGGAAGCCTCGGCCACCGCTATCTGACTCAGATTCTGGAGGCAGTTGGGCAATAACGCCTGCCACTCCTGCCTGGAAGAGCGACTGCGCTCACTTTGTGGAGGAGGGGATTAGTACAGAGCTGACTGAGACATTATGTTATGTTGCTGATCACTAAAACATAACAAAACAACTAAACATAACTAATTTACAGTAGAGCAAAGGGCACCAGGATGAAGTGAGAGAGTCGGTGTGAGAAACAGGTTAGTGGAAATAGCTAATAGTTGCTCAAATGGCAGAAAAGACAGAGGCTTGAATAAGGTAAATGTGTAAGTACGAAATCCCGTCCCAGATAAAAACATACCTTTCCCACATACCTGACAGCGAGATACTTTTGGGTAGGCTTGAGATGCTCCTCCTTCTTTGTTAGACCTGTGAAAACACATGTATTTGTCTTACTGTCCTTGTAAGGACTTTGCATTGGCAATAATTAATGCAGCTAATTAATGATATACCTACACCTAAATGTAACCCCAAACTTAAAAGGAAATTTATAGTTCTTTTAGCCCTTTTTTTTTTTTTTTTTTTTAAAGAAACCCTGCAGTGCACACACATACATACACTAATCCGGGGCTAGTGACACAGGCATACACCAGTCTCTCCAGCTGATTCCTGTGTGATTCACACCAGTCTGCCATGAATACTGTCATGAAGGTGTGCGTAAGTGCGTAAGCTTTAAATCTGCCAAGGCAGCGCTATTACCACGTCGCTCAGACATTCATCAAAAACCCTCAGTCAACGCATGGAAAGCAGCTAACAAATAGCGCAGTCACTGTTATGCTGTCAAATGGAGGGTACAGTCTAAAGTTCCTTCTCATATTCCTTTTGCATCCATGTAAACAAACAGACAGGGTGTAAACTGATACAAGGAAAAGCTACTAAACAAAGCACTTCTAAGGGTTCAAGGATGACAAGAACGGCTGTTGGTTTATTTTTTTTAAGAATGATTCTAAGAATGACAAAATATACAACTCAAAATAAGTAGAACTCCATGCACTGTCAACGGGGATGCCTCCATAGCCAATAATTCTAGTCCTTATTGTTACTTGTACATCTAAAATATCCTTAAAATGTACTTCAAACAGGAAGGAAGCTATTGAAGAAAAATGATTTCAGACATTTGACCTTGTTGTGACCTTGACCCTGTTTGGATCAATTCCAAAATCTAATAAGTTCAGTGGGTCACCGGCTTTATGCAGTGATTACAAGCAAGAGATATGCAACCAAATATTAAGTGTCATTTACTTCAAGACACTGTTCCTATACTTTTGCTCACCAAAAAATTGGGTGGTCTGCCACCAAAGGGGCTTTGTTCTAAATTGCTGAACACATCCAGATGTAAATATAAGGAAATGAAAGCTGAAATTCTGATCTATCATCTCATTCATCTTTTGTTCTCAAAAAACAAGTGTCTTCAGTGTACAGGTGAAAAAAAAAAGAAAAAAAAGGAATTGGCCTTGCTGTTCCAATACTTTTAGAGGGGACTCTGTTATGGTCATGTGATCTACTAATGATCAAGTGCAACATGAGCAGCCACAGGCCTTTACAACAAATGCTTATAATAAATGTCAGTACTATCAGTTTGTAATAAAATGAGGTGATTAGTGTGCATCAAATTTTTTAATGTGACTGTCATGCATACATCATGCATCTTGCATCTCTAAATTATACAGAAATCACTTATCCCATGTAAATCTATCATAACATTACAGACATATGTCTGGAATCCCATTCAAATAGTGCTTAAGGAAACTAATGTCTGTAAAACCCCTGGTTTTTGACTAGGCATGAACAAGTCCACATGATGTGTGTGATGTGAGGGACAGCATGATGAGTAAAGATTAGACCAATTTCAAAAGAGAATCTAAAATGGTATCACTATTTCTTATAAATGAACCATCTCACCATCATCTCCTCCTAATGCTGAACAAGCATGTAAGTGGCATATGTCTGAACAGGGCCATGACTGTATGCAAAATCAGATACAAAAATACTGAAACAGTGACGTACATATAAGAGTATGGTGAGATTAGTTTGGGGAAAAACACCTTCTGTCCAATGCATAGCGCTATTGCTTTTCGAAGCTGTAAGAATTGAATGTAATTTCTTATATGTATAACAAGAATTTTATTCTTATAGATACACGTACATCTGAGGCTGTCAGATGTATGTAACTAATTAGACAGCCTGTAACAATGTAAAGTCTCAGCTCTATTCTACATCAGATAACAGACAGACTAAACAGATATACATTTCCAGCCAGGATTGGTTTTGAAAGAGAAAAAGGAAATGGTGAACTTACTGAAACGGACACTCACCATCATGGATCTCAAATGCCAGACTGGTGATCTTCTGTGTGATTACCATCATGGGCCTTGAGTGAGAGATAAGAGAGAGAGAGAATGGAGAATATGAATACAAAATGTAGAACTATATCTGCTTTCAATTACAAGAGGATTAGGAACACTGCAATTTATGTTATTAGTGTCAAGAACAGTGCCTATAATTAACAGTATAAACGTAACTGGCACCTTTGGTGGCAGACCACCCAATCTTTAGGTGATCAAAATTATAGGAACAGATGGTCAAAGTAAATAACACTTAATATTTGGTTGCATATCCATTGCTTGCAATAGCCGCATCAAATCGGTGACCCACTGACATCACCAAAAGTGCTGTACACTTCTTTTGTGATGCGTTTCCAGGCCTGTACAATAGCTTCTTTCAGTTCTTATTTGATTTAGGGGCTTTCTCCCTTCAATCTCCTCTTCAGGAGGTGAAATGCATGCTCAAATGGGTTAAAGTCTGGTGACTGATCTGGCCAGTCTAAAACTTTCCACTTTTTTCCCCCCTGATGAAGTCCTTTGCTGGTTTGGCAGAGTGTTTTGAGACTCCTTTTGAGAGTCTCAAAAAGAGATTCAGTACGGCCCCTGTTCTTCGCCATCCGGACTCCGAGCAGCAGTTTGTGGTCGAGGTGCATGCAACAGACAGTGGAATTGGAGCAATTCTTTCCCAAAGGTAACCTCTCAAAAATGTACCCATGTGCCTTCTGTTCCAAAAAGGTACCTCCAGCAGAGAGGAATTACAAGAACTGAGAACAACTACTCGCCAGTGAAGCAGCACTTGAAGTGTGGCGACACTGGGGGGAAGGTTCCAAACACCCACTCACCATCATGAGGGATCACAAATATCTGGAGTACATCAAGACAGCCAAAAGACTCAACCCCCTTCAAGATAGGTGGGCCCTATTCTTTACATGCTTTAAAAAAATTTTAATCACTTCCCGACTTGGTTCAAAGAATAGCATCACATCCGTGAAAATCCTCACTTCAACAAAGCACCTGAATCCATTGTACCAGAGTACTGTTACTAGCTCCCATCTTACGGGATATAATGGAGGAGATCCAACAAACTTAACATGATGACCCCACACCACCAGCATGCCCAACAGATAAAACTTATGTGCCCCAAACCAAGAGAGGAGTGGCGATCCACTGGGTCCCCACTTCCCTCAGCTCCAGACACCCACACGTCACACATGCTCAGAGGTTTGTGGAAAACACATTCTGGTGGGACATTATGTGAAGAGACACTGAACGGTATGTTAAAAGATGCACAGTGTGAGCTCAGGCCAAACACCCACACCAGCCACCTGCTGGGCTTTTAGAGCCACTTCCCATTCCACACTGCCCCTGGTAGTACATAGTACTTGAGAAGTCATGGCCTAAAGGTTAGAGAAGCAGCTTTGGGACCAAAAGGTCACCAGTTCAAATCCCTGGACCAGCAGGAATGGCTGAAGTGCCATTGAGCAAGGTACCTAACCCCCAACTGCTCCCCAGTGTGCCCACTGCTGTGAGTATGTCAGAGTCCTGTTGTACGTCACTCTGGATAAGAGCGTCTGCTAAATGCCTGTAATGTAATGATTACATCATCGATCTTCCCAACTGCCTAGGACACACCAGTATTTTAAAAACCATAAGCCATTTTTCCAAAGCCTGCCACTTTACCCCTTTACCAAACTTACCCACAGTCATGAAAACAGCAGAAATTCTGTTTAAGGAGGTCGTATATGATATAGTGTCTGATCGGGGTGTAAAATTTGTGTGTCTGGCAAGGGTTCTTCAAAAGGCGTAACATCACTGTCAGTTTGATTTCAGGCTATAATCCACACTCTAATGGAGAGACGGAAAACCGAACCAAGAGTGTGGCCGCTTCCTTACTGCTTCAATAACCAACACGACTGGAGCAGGTATCTCCTGTGGAACGAGTGTTCTCAAAACTCCTAGTCCACTCCTTCACCAGCTTCACATCATTCCAATCTGTGTTGGGTTTCCAACCTCGTTTTCCACTGGTCCAAAGAACCCTCAAATATTCCTGCAGTGGATGACTGGATAATACAAATGTGAACAGACCTTGGAAGTGGCCCATGTCAGACTGGAGAGAGCAGTGCCACACCAGAAGGAACAACGTGACAGTCACCACCACCAACCCTTGCAGCCGGGACAAATGGTGTGGTTTTCAACCAGGGACCTCTGACTGAGACTACCCTTGAGAAAGAAAAAAAAAGTTAAGTCCCTGATTTATAGGTCCATTTAAAGTGTTGAAACAGATACACTCAGTATCTTTCCAATTAGAAATCCCACCACACTATAAAATTGCATCCATTTTCCATGTCTACCTTCTGAAACTCTGTCTCCTCCTTGTCGGCAGGCAGGTACCCAAAGCCAGACCACCTCCCGCTTCGGAGATCGAGGGCACACCAGCATACACCATCAGAATGGTCCCCGATTCCAAGTGGCAGGGAAATGTACTACCTGTACTATCTAGTGGACTGGGAGGTCTATGGTCCTGAGGAACATTCCTGGATCCCTATGAGAGACATCCTAGAGTTTCATAGAGAACATCCAGATCGATCTGCAACCCTCTCCAACCTTAAGCAATCCTATCTATGTCACAGGTAGGCAGATTAACAATAAAGATTTTTATAACTGACATCAATGAAAGAATAAGAACAGTCATTCCCAACTTCTGGTTGACCTAAACGTAAGCAATCCAGCATTCTAACTATGTAAAGGTCGAGCAGATTTTTAACAAACCTGCTGTCCACTCAGAGCATTACTGAGGCCGATCCTTAACGTGCATGTGCCTATTTTAATTTGATGCTTTCTGCAGTGCTTTGTGGTTGAAAAGTTTCTTTTTTTTGTAGTTCTCAGCTATATCACAACCATCATCCATTATTCATCCCACTACACCAGTCGCAACCATGCATCTGTATATTCCTCCAACTGGCCATGCGTGAAATTTAGTTGGTTCTCACAAACACTGCACCGCTTTACAAGCTATTGCCATGTTTCTGCCCTTTGGGTAATGCCAGATGGTAATGGCTGAAGGATGTACATTCAGGCAGAGGGGTAGACAGTAAAGAGGACAAAACTGTGCTTTAGTCAAGGTTATTACATAGATTAAAGACTGACATATTCAAGTTTGAGATATTCACAAGATTAAAACAGATCTGAATTGAAATGGACTATACTGTAGTTATAGCACAGGAACATTTATTCCAGTAATTAAAACTTCAGCTCATGGTACATGAACAGCATACTGCTCACATCCTGGCATCATCTTATTTTATTTTTTTAAGTATGTGATACCTATCTTGGGCAAGGAACAAAGGCACACTGTTGCCAATGACCAATGCTGGAGGAAAGACATCTTTAAATTTGCTTTAGCTTCCAGACAAAATCAGTTTGGTCAGTTTGTTTCAAAAGACAGTAAAAATAATTTTTTTTAAAAAGTCATGGTTTTAACTCTACCCCATGCATCACCGAAAAACAGCTTTATCCAGCTGATTCTGTTAATGACTTGGCCACGGTATTTATCAACCATCAACATGAGCACTCTGCTCCAACAAACCTGCAGGCAAGTTATTTTGTAATCATAAACAGTCACTCTCTAATTTGCTTATTCCATAAACACAGGTGTGAAAATTGGCGTATTTTGGGCGTCTCACAGTCTCACGCAGCCTTTAAACACCTGGACGAGTACAATGCCTGTGATGTTGCAGTAATCATCAACACTGCTAAAACTACATCCAAATAAGTGTTTTAGCCAACAGCTGCATGAACTTCATAAATGAAGTTTCCATGGCATCTTAATCTTGAAGGACAATCTTGCAGCTCATTGTTTAATTCTGGAGCTGCAGCAGAAGTTATTTTGATCAGTGTTGACAGGGGATTCAGATTGGGTTGAGTTGTGAAAGCAGACAATGGATACTAAGTTAAAGTGCAGTCTGTCAACTTCACTTTGAGGCCCACATTTTTTATATATATAAGGTCTCAAATTTAAAAAAAAATGCACACTTGTGTGTGTGCATCCTTGCATGAGAGAGAGGGCGCTGTGAAAAGGCATTCGGAGTCTCTCTACCACACACTCAAGCCTGTAGCCAGGAAAAATTCTGCACAGGAGTTCTACACAAAACACCCACACCTGTCCAATTTCTCTTCTGTTATGCTCAGATATATTTACATGTAGATGTGCAATAAAAGAAATCCAGATTTTATATTTCAACACACCAACTACAAGGTTTAAAATGATTTATACCCTTCACAAACACCTATCAAATCATACATTAAACAGACACTAATACTACAAATATAATAGTTGTTCAAATTCAGCCCTCCAGAATATCACCTCAATAACTTCTAGTGCTTGTGGGCATGCATGCATAAAGCCTCCGAAAAATTGTTGGAGCCAATGTCAAACCATGCTTCCTTTTCTTCTCTCCTCACACAAACGCCAGACCTCATGTATAGAGCTACAGGTACCCTATCCTCCAACACTGGTACTAAACTCCTAGCTTCTCTTCAGCTGCAGTGAGTGTAATTTTCATACTTTGAGTCCACTGGAACTCAGTGGCAGTTAGTTTGAGCTTGGTTCCCTGGCTAGCCTTGTTAACTATCCCTCACCACACTGTCCACAAGTTAGCTATGAATGGTTCATTTTGTTAGGTATGGAACTTACCTCTTAGTCTCTTGCTGGTAGGAGTTTTACTCATCACTAACCATCTAGTGACCTGCGAGCCTATGGCTCCTTGCCCTTAGTGTACTCGAGTGGTCCTCCCTCACCATACCATGTCTTTCACCTCTGAGCTGGCAGAGTTTGCTGGACTCCACTAACATATCTACCCATCACTTACTTATTTACTTAAAATCAATGCCGTCTGCATTCGATCAGACTTTGTTACTTGGAAGTTACATGGAAAGTCTCAGCATGCATGCACATAAGAAGCTATCTGGGTGATATGCACTGACCCGTGTGGTTATCTAGTGTTCAAGAAACCCACCAGTTATATACATAACCAGAGGCTGGATATTATGTATATTGTTTTATTCTTATTCATTCATCTTCAACACACAGACTTCTTACTTCTGAGGTAGATCTAATGCAGGATCAAGTCACATCTAGGGCCAAATTAAAGTAGCCAAGGACCCAGAGGAAACCCACACAAACACGGTGAGAACATGCAAACCTCACTCACATACAGTAACTTGAGCTCAGGATCAAACCATGAAATTGTGAGGCGTTACAATACCTGCTGTGGCAATAAATACTTTGTTTAGGGTTTTAAAATGTATTTACATAGTAGGGATTTTTACTGCATTTTTGCTCATCAAAGCGTACTTGTGCTACAGAAGGATATCTTGCAATCCCAGGAGCAGTGGTGTGTTGGAAGAACTTACCCAGTGAAGTCTGCTGAGTACATGCCGTAGTCGAAAACATAGACCCGGGTGATCTGGCAGAGGGTGAGGTAGCCCAGAGCAACCACAAAGCAGTATCTGTACGAAAAGAGTGGGGATATCCTGAATTAGTACATTGCTACAGGAAGGAAAACAGAGCAAAAGTGCAATAATCAACTGTCTTAAGTTAGTCACCTTAAAAATTGTCTACTGGATGATTAGTAACACTTTCTATGCACCTCATTGCTGATGGTTTGGGGTAGACTATGTGAACATGCTCATTTAATCAAATGACATGCCAGAGTAACAATAGATTTCATTAAAATATGCAACACATAATAACCTTCTATATTTAGATGACCTGGAAGTGTGTTATATGCTAAGTAGAAGTGAAAAATGTTTGCAGGCTGTCATTGTCGCGTCTCCAGAAACAGAAAGCAGACTCACTCTGGTATTGTAGATGCTAACTTATGTAAGATGTTTGCACACTGAAGACAGAAATGAATTAGCATGCATTGTGAGAGAAATACAAAATAATCTCAAGTCTCTAAATTATAGTCCTTAAAAGTACAGTGACCTTTGCAGACCAAACACATCACAGCCTTATTAATTTAGCTTTACAGCTTTAACAATCTTAAGGATAAACAGATTAAATAAAACGAGAGCTACATCTATGGTGCAGCAAAGCAGCGTCCAGCTTCCTGCAGCCATTCTTGTCTCAATACAAGACAAAGTGTCTTTTCTTCAGCCTATAAAAAGTGTGACCCGGGTTCAAACCCCACCCCAGATTCCACAGATAACTGCTCAGGGCAGATTGTTGACAGTAATATTTTCAGTGCCAGTTTAAGATCTCGCCAGTCCCACTGGACGCATTCAGATGCAGCAGCTTTAACACTGGCTCTCTTTATCAGGCAACAGCTTCACTGTGAAAGGCCTTGTTCTGCTGGTAGGCATGCAGCGTTGCTCCGTGGGTGAACTGTGATGAGGCTCAACTCCTCTGGTGCACTAATGTAGGCCTGCAGAGATCTTGAAAGAGCTGCTTACTGTTGTACAGAAAACGGCATCAATAAAGTGTTTGTTTATTTGATCTAAGAAATTGCATTGTCTTTGTACTGAGTGAAATTTCAGTTGAGAATAAAGAAGTGAGACTTGAATGAAAAAGGAAAGTCCCTGATGCACAGGTGTTAAAGCACACTGTTCCACGGCAATCCGTCATTAAATACTACAATATTTCTTTGGTATAGAATCTCCATTTTAAGGAATGATTGAGTGCGTGAAATCTAACACTTTACTGAGACACTATTAAAAGCTTTTTTTTTTGTACACGACCACCAAGCATATAAATGAACACGCATATACATTAAAGAGTCAATTGACTGTGAAGAGCCAGTGATCTCAACACACACAGATGTGCAGTCAAGCAAATACACATACGTTATCTCATCACTGACTGCATACAAAGTATTAGAATGCTGCTACTGCGGCATTAGACAGTATTATAAGCTTACTGCCCTGTGCAGCAGAAGGAAACAATATTAAAGTACACAAAACACAACACGAACCATTGATAAGAGACTGAATGATTTGTTTTCTGGGTGAAAAAGCGACCTCGACTGATATAAAAAGTATAGTGTTTATGAAAGTTGCACATATGGTTTTTTAATAACAATGCCTGGTCTTTTTCTAATCTTCAACAGTCCAGTTTTGGTAAGTCTGTGCCCAATGTAGCCTTATATTCCTGTTCATGGCTTATAGGACTGGAACTCAATGTGGTCTTCTGCTGTTGTAGCCCATCCACCTCAAGGTTTGAAAGTGTTATGCATTCTGAGATGCCTTTCAGCTCACCATGGTTGTAAAAAGTGTTTATTAGAGTCACAGTAGACTTCCTGTCAGCTCAAACCAGTCTGGCCCTTCCCCTCTGGCCTCTCATCAACAAGGCAGAACTGCCACACCGTGAGTGTTTTTGTTTTTTGCAAACTTCTGTGTAAAATCTAGAGAATGCTGCATGTAAAAATGCATATGCACACTGTAAGGAAAAAAAAACTGACCAACCTATTAAGGAATAAAACAGTTGCTGGTATTGGAAACCAAATCAACAACAGTGTGGTTTGATGAGGCCTGGAAAGCAAATGAAACAACATACAGTCTCCACTACTACAATACACCAAACACTGTGCACTAGGATAAACAAGTTTGATGAGAATAAGTGTCAGACAGTGCCGGAGCTGCCACTGGGTTCCTCCCTGCCCTTCATTCACACATCTCTACAGGCCCTTCACTGATGAAGTAGGCGGGTTGCTCAGAAGCCTCGGTTTCGAAGAGCTTTTAAACTTCTGCATACATATGGGACTGTAAAACAGACTTCAATTTATTTCTATCTAGCAACAGAAAATAAAAAAGCAGCAGTGCTTCAACTTAACTGGATCATAAAGGAACTAAAATCAAATCAGATCAATAAGCTCTATTCATTCTGAAGTACTTTAGGAAACTGCAGGAATTATGTGACTCAGTCTATTTACTCAAACAGCACTCCCGGCGCTCTGACTTTTGGGATTGCAATTTCTTGAAATGTCACTGCACCCTTTCTACACTAGCAGTGAACACCAGAGAGCAAGCTTTAGGGTTATACACACACACACACCATTATTTGCACACCCTTGAGAGGTGGCAAGCAATAGATCATGTCATGAAAGTGTCATAAGCTGAGACTACACAGTACAAATGAACGCAGCATTCTCTAAATACTTTCCCCTGTAACATAGTAGTGTATATTGTATACAGTCATTATACATAAGGGTGCAAGTCATAACAGGGATTTAAATGTGAAGCCAAAATGTCTCTGAGGCCCTCTAGTAGCTGGCTTCAGTACAATTTTAGACCCGCCCATTCCCATGTTAGTGAATGGGAAAGGACCCAAACTTACATTATTACGAATGATTTTTGGGACTAGTGTTCCGATGTTTTTACAAGTAAGGTTGACCTTCACTTGTATTTTTTTTTTTTTTAGGAATTTTAAGCCTTCATTCGTCACATGTACCTTTAGAG
>JAOTRR010000002.1:11090870-11102324 GCA_028570945.1 Gogo arcuatus
TTCCGAACCAATTTATTTTTGGTCAAAATGCTCTGAATGGTTCAAAATTTGGTGCGTGGACAAGAACGGAACCCGTTCCCTGTTGGTCGAAAAGTGGTAATAGTTACCTTGCGGTCCAGTAATGAGCCCTAGGGGGTGCATTAGTGTAAAATGTACCTTGGGGGACAGAAATGGACTCCCACTCTACCCCTGTTTCTGACAGTGAACAATACAGGTAGATATGAAGGAAATAGAACAAGACTTTCCTTGTGTATGAAATGACTCCAGTGTATCTGTGTTTTGCACTGGAAACCGAAGGCCATTTGATAGATGGTTTGGGTCCTGCGGGTAGAAAGTGTAGGGAATAAAACCTCTCATGACTTCAATAAGAGCATCCTGACCTGTAGCATCACTGTCTAATATTGAAAGTGCTCCGTCTCTGACAGAAAATCACTGCAGCGTGTGGGGAAGACTGCTCAGACCATCCCTGGGACATGTTTTACTGCTATCAAAGACATTTACACAAAGACAGCCTGCAGCACCAAGAGCGATCCCTCTCACCCTTCCAATGGACTGTTCATGCTCCTCCCATTTGGAAGAAGGCTTCTGGGCCAAGTCTAACAGATTCATGTACATTTATTTCCCATTAAACAGGCCATTAGACTCTTAAACAGATCTGCCTGATAGCCATTTCATTTCACTTATTTCTGCGCACTCTATATTTTACCTGCTGCACTCACTCAGACACTTTACAAGACAGGCAAACTAGTTACAAAATCCTCATGCATAAGTGACTTTACATGTTCATACCGATGATCAGAACTGTTAAAAAGAGTTTACATTATCACAATACTACAGTACAATACAGTACAGTACAGTAGAGTTGTTCTGTAGGCTTTATTGTTTGTTGTATAGTTCACTGTGTAATCTATTGTCTGTATTTATATTACATATTATATTTATCGATTTTGCACAGTCTGTAATTGTGTTTGCTTACTGTATCTTGTTGATTTGAATAAATAAATATGAGAGTACACATTTACCTCGTGCGCCTGCTATTTAAACAGTCAGATTATGTTCACTATATTAATCTGTGTTGTCCTGATCCTTATGGAAAAATCACATGAACTACAAATGATCACATGATTCACATGGGAAATTTACACATGGTTTTCAGACACTTCACGTGTAGTGCATATGTTTTTATTTCTAAATCAATTTTTTTCACATCACTTATTTTCACACATGATTTTTCAAAAGGTTTTTCACATATAATGCATGTTTTTATTTTCACATGATTTTTCACATGAAGCATGTATGCTTTTTCTTTTTAATTTTCACATGGTTCATTTATATTCAAATGGAGTCCATATGTTTTTATTTTAGTGATTTTTAAACATGAATCATTGCATTCCATGTGTGATGTTTCACATGTAGTACATTATGTTTTTATTTTCACATGGAAATGTTTGATTTTCATTTATTCACATGACATCACATGTATTTACTTACTTTTGAGTTCACATGTGCTGTTTCAGTGGTGTAATGCACCTTCTCGTGTTTTTCACACAGGTTACATGTTAAACACGCAATGCTAATGATCATATGTGAAATGTAGACTATGTAATCTTTCTGTAAGGAGATACAGAGATTTATTTTCATTAGAAGGGGTACCTAGTTGCAAAAGTTTGAGAACCCCTGTCTTAAGAATTCTTTGGATAGTGATAAATGATCTTGGCTTCCTAAATGGGTTCTACTTCGAGCCCTCTGAGATAGAGCAACATTCTGTTGTAGGCTTCTATATAGAACATTTAAAGGTTTTTTTTTTTTTTTACTATTACACCCCCATTCATGAGGTGCAGAATGCATCCAGTGATTGTGTTACAAAACTCCAAAAACTATTCAAGTGTCAATCCATTTTAGTGAACAGTGGTATGAGAGAATAATTAATCAAGCACAAAAGTAATAGAAAGAGGGTACTATGATGTAAAACTGCATGATGTCTGCTCAGTATACTGCCATCTATAGACATAGTTATACTGCACTAAAAAAAAAAATGTTTAAAAGTGGGTTTCCTTTTCCTGGTTTCTGAGTAACTGTTATGGCAGCTTCTGTAACTATAGTTTTTTTTTTTCCTTATAGGAATTTTTACTTAATTCCACATTGTGGAAGGACGTTTGTCTGCAAAGGGGAAAATGACTTATATGAGATAATTTGTTTTGTCCTGTTTGAAACTCTGCTACCTCACTAAAGATGCTGAAAGAATCTACTGCAAATGTCCTGACATTTAAGCCATAAAGTAATGCTATAATGATTATTTTAGCGTGTAGACTTTCGTCTGATTTAATTTCTGTTCTATAGAAAGTTTATGACCAAAAATAGACAAAACATACAGTGGAGTCCAGAAGTCTCAGACCACACTGACATTCTGGGATTTTTCTTTTTTTTATTTAAAATTTGAAATAAACAGAAGGTTTTTAGGATTTTGAAACAATTAAAACAAAGAGAGTAAATGTTCAATATCTTGAATATTTTATATTCAAGATTCTGCAGTATTTCTAGCTCCCTGTTTAAATGTAAGCAAATGCGTGATATTGTCCATGTTAACTGATTGGTACAAAAGGTCGGATTTTCCTCATGTCTAATCTCTTCTACTGAGGCATGTTTTCAGACGACACTCTGATGGATTTGATCTAAAATGGACCATAAGGTTTTGCACAAACCTGTGGAGTCCATGCCTGTTCAAAAAAAAAAAAAGGGGGGGGGGGGCTACCAAATACTAAGAAACTCTGAAATTCATGAAAATATTTCAAAGATTCTACTTTTCACTCAAGTTGTTGTTGTCAGTAGGATAATTTGTAATGAAAATGGTTGTATTAAATTAGAAAAGAATGCAAAACAGAAGCATTTTCACTAGTGCTCTCAGACTTTTGGACCCCACTGTATGTTCTTTCAATTTTTGCTTCAGTTTGTTGTATTCACACTTTCTCGCTTTGCTTTAAGACTACTCAATCTGCATATTTGTGTAAAGGGAAACTGCAAACAAGAAGCCCCAAATTTGACTCCACCATTCAGAGTTGCCTTCCATGCTGAGCTTTTCATTGACAGCAAAATGCAAGCAGCTGCTGCACAATGTATGCTATTCTATAAGGTTTGTGGTTTAATTTCGTTTGGCTCTTGGGTAGGGTAGCCTGCTGATGTGGTTTGAAGCTTTTCGGTAGTGGCAGTAGCTGTACAGATGGTACTCTGGATGGCAGATGTTTCACTCAGGGAGCTGCGTCATTTTATACAAAAGCGCAATCGTTTTTTTTTTCATATGCTGCTGGGCAGGGAGAACCCATTTTGGAGCTTCGTGGGTGACACTACACTGATTTGAGACAGATCTTGGTCTCATGCCACTGCAGTAGGATTGGTGCCTGCTCTGTCAGTGCTGAATGGTGTGGAGATTATTCATCAGTGGATTTTCATGGGACAAGAAAAACTAAAATGGCCCACGAGGGACATACTGTACTAAATCTCTACTTATAGCCTGGCTCACCCAAATCCAGTGAATAGACTAATTTCATTATGCATTAACATGATCCAAACTGGAGAGTCTGTCACGGAACAACTGAACATTTACGCTGGTTTGAAATGATTTACATGAATAGCAGTTGACAATTTGCGTGCTTGAAATGGCCCTCTGTCATGGTAATGATGATATGTCTGCCTATAATTGGGAAGGCCTGCTTTTGTGAAGAGGGCTGTAATCAAGATTGTGGTTCTCGTTTCATTATCATTTTAATTAGTCTTTTGTTCTGGGGCAGGAGGCTGTAATGCTTGGCTCACTTCTCTAACAGGCCTCATACACCAAAATTGGAGAACTTCTAGCCCCTGCTGTTATAACACAAATTCTAGTAGCTTCTCACTTCACACCACTTTGAGCTACACAGCTAATGGACAAAAAGAAAAAAAAAGAAAAATATTTGGGATATTCCCTAGAAATTCTTTTCTGACTGAATAAAGTATTGCATCAGCAGGGGCTTGTCTCGATATGTCATACAGTGACTCTCAGTGAAACCACAGGTGTTAAACATACTAAACACACCATACCATTCTCTTATAGGCTATGAAATGCAATTTGTGAAATAAATGGTCTCGAAATATCTTCGTAGCAGATAAATCCTGATCAGATATACAGCAAGTTGGTGCTGTGCTTTGTCAACATTGCACTTTTGCATTAATTAGTTCCTCATGTATGACTGTACATTTTGTCTTTCCTTTTTCTTTTTCTTTTTTTTAAAATCTCTGCACATTTTATCTGGGTATAAATGCACGTCTTCCTTAATATTTTTATTTTGAACTTTTTTCAATTCTGATTTTACTTATTTATATGTATTAATGCTGCAACACTTAAATTTCCACATCTGATTATTTGTTTTTATTTTTTTATCTTATCAGATCGCATAGAAAGTCATTTTTTATTCCTAAACACAAGATCACTTGGGTCATGATTTTGGATCACATTTATCATGATGTACATACACCAGGATATATGTACTGTATATGCTGTAATGATAACTGTGTCTGCAGCAGAAAGAAAACGTGACAAAATGATGCTCAAATATTCATCAACCCTTGTGTAAATTTTGGAAGTGGAACCTTAATAATGATATACAGTATGTATTTCAACATGACACTGATGTGACTCTTTTTCTTTATTGAACGTGAAAGTGGACACATTTACTTTTGGTGCATCTGCTATGCCCACCTTCATAGTTATATTACTCGGGTTAGGTTCCAGTCATTTTGACCTGAGAATAAAACAGATACCAAAAATTGGTACAATATCAACTGACACCAACAAATAGGTGAACTCACTGAAAGTTACATGACCTCTATGTCTTATTTACACTCAGAGCTGATCACACACCTGCTGGTGGGAACATCCCCAGGCATGGGAAGTAGCTACTTCTGCCACCTTTGCCTGAGGAGGTTATGTTTTCGCCTCCGTTTGTTTGTTTGTCTGTTCCCAGTGTAACTCAGAACGTAGTGAATGGGTTTTGATGAAATTTTGAGGAAAGGTGGGCCATGGGCCAAGGAACAGTTGATTAGATTTTGATGCAAATCGGGATAAGTATGTGAATCCAGGGGCTTTTTTGTGTGGATATTCTAATATGTGGCTGGGTGGAGGTCTGTACTCTACCGTGTGCCCTTCTAGGTTTGTGTATCTTTATTGTCCCCCAAAACATTTGTCCGTTTCAAATATTATATTCTGTCTCAGCATGACCCATGAATAGCACTTGACCTTTAGGGAATGTAAAGGTTAAATAAATAAAGGATGCATGTCTATCTGTGGACACTAGGGATTTTCTTCACTAGTCTCCACCTTAAAAGACGCTCCCACTCACTCCTTCGGTTATGGAAAAGAGGTAACGCCCACGTCGAATCTGATTGGTTGGAACCTGGCGGTCCCAGTTTGTCATTGGTCAGCGCTTTCCCATTGAATTGCTTCCACCTTCACTTTTGTCAATTTTCTGCGCTTTTTTATTGAATTGACCGGCGGCGGAACTGCAAGTGCAGAGCCATTGATCCTCACACTCCGGAGTGTGTTTCACAGCGCCAGCGCGAGCCCGAGAACTCAACTTTGGGTGGATATCAATGAAGAAAACGTGCCAGATTTGCTTTGTACCGACAGTTTGAAGGGCATACGGCGGGGAAAAGCCGCAACTGCAGTCGAGAGAGAGAGAGAGAGAGAGAGAGAGAGAGAGAGAGAGAGAGACCTACCTACCTACCTACCGAGGTGTCCCATTCTCCACTCGATATACAGAATACAGCAATGATCACACTCCGGGACGCTCGTCCCTCCATTTCATAAGCTCTGCTCCTGACTTTCTGCATATTAATCAATAACACGACACGCGCGATTGTGGGATTAAGCTCGCTTTGTTTAAACAAAGAGGAATATACTGTACAATGCCGGACCAGATCACGGTGGCGGAGTTTGTGGCCGAGACGAATGAAGATTACAAATCGCCCACGGCCTCGAACTTCACCACGAGAATGGTGCACTGTAGGAACACGGTGACTGCTCTGGAGGAGGTGAGTTCATCCGGATACACACACACACAGAGAGAGAGAGAGAGAGAGAGAGAGACAAACAAAACAGTGTCTAATACAGCCAGGTTTATTCAGTGGGTAGAAACATTTTAGGCTAAATAAGTGAGGTGAGTGTTGACTTCACAGTCTGGTGGTGTCGCGACTCGAACCCTCAACTTAGTAACACACACACACACACAGAGACACAGAGAGAGAGAGAGATATTTGGACCCCTGGATGTGGTGGGGAGGGGGATCTCCTTGACCCCCCTGTCTCTACAGGCTTCTTGAAAATGTACACTTCTTCCCCTTCCTGAAATCACATTTGGGTCCGACTTGATGATTGGGCTGCTGTGGCACCTGCTAAAATCCTCATTCATTCATCTTCAGTAAGTATTTTAGTCCTGGTCAGGGGAACACCAAACATGAGTCAGAGACACACCCTGAATTGGACCTCCAGTCCATCACACTCTCTCACTCGCACGCTTTCCCGCCCAGGGCCAATGCTCGGTGCTACCGGCATCTTTTCTGAGGTGGAAGGAAACCAAGAGGAAACGTGCAAAACTCCACACCGACAGTAACCCAAGCTCAGGATCAAACCATGGATCCTGGAGCTGTGAGGCAACAACGCTACCCACTGTGCTGCCCTGCAGTTAGACTGTCTCCACTAGTTAAACTCTAAATGTGCATGTGCTATATTTATATTTCACAGAACAGGTCCCTCCTTTAACACAAAGATGAGTGATCTTGCACAGGCTGTAGATGTTTTTATTTTAATTTCTGTCAGAGGATAGGAATAGCACTCCATCTCTATTCTGGAGTGCCATTACAAGCCTTTCAGTGTGGATGCCTGTGAGTTCTCCATCCTTCGCAGTTTAAGATCAGAATCTGTGCACCAGAGCTGCTGTGGTTGATGCAGGGCCTAGGCTAAACACCAGCCGAGGGATTAAACTGATTTAGTGCCCTAAATCAAATGGAGGTTGTGCTGTGTTGCTGGTGCTGTCAGGGTAGTGAGACTTTATGACTGTGGAGCTGGTAGGTTACACTCTGTCTCTTCGAAGATACGATAAAGTCTGTTAATCGCAAAGGAAATAGAACTTGGATTTGGACAGTGTTTGTTGAACAATATATGCACCACAGATAGTTATAACTATCAGTATTGGTAAATTATGGATTGAAGTCTTTTTGTTAGCTGTGAAAAGTGTTTCGGAAGTAGGAAGTAAAACCGTGTCAAGATGTTTACGGAGTTTGGAGTGTGTAGATGAGTTTCTTTTGTGTTATTAAATGTTTAATAGACAAAACCTGGTCTATGCTCAGCACGGCATCTGGCCCACATACTGCAGTGGAAGGATGGTGGTGATGAACTGCTCTGAATCTGGCTGCTAGAACACTGCCACAACCCGACCTCAATGAGACAGACCACCCTCAGCCCAGAATGTAAATGCCACGCAAATAGCGGTTGCATTTGGGGCTTTTTAGTCCTGTTTTCGACTGGAAAAACAAACAAACAAGAAACATGACTTTTTACATGCCTGACAATACACTTGCCTTTGTCTTAACTGTGCCTTTTGTGTCTGTCAATTTAACTCGAAATCTTTGCTGTCTGTGTTTCTTCCTAAGTTCCCTAACTTTATTGAAACTGTCAGTGATGTTAACATTAACACTGATGCCACATTTTGACCAAGATAAGTGGTAAGTGGTTGAACACCTTCTAATCATAATAGTCAAGGACTCTTCCAGCAATGTAACACTATTAGGATGTAAATACAGTACGTAAACTATGTAAAACTATTAGGAAGTTGTGAAAGATTATCTTTACAACTTGAAATGTGAGCAAGGTTAAGCTCTTTCAGCTTCAGACACACTTCGCTTTTACAGCTAATGAAGGCCTCCCAACTGAATCTAAATCCGATAAACAATAGCGTTTCCTCTACTGCACTTTTTATATATTCTATTATGCATGTATTCCTTCTAGCATCTCATACTTGTGCAAGTTGTAGCTTAGTTTCTATCACTATAACTAGACCTAATGCTAACTCTCACGCACTCGGAAAAAGAGTACTAATTTGTACTTTGCTTTGGTGCTGGGCTGGTGCCCCCAACATGCACCTTTTATTTATTTATTTATTTTTTTAGTCTGTATATTTTACCTAGAAAGTTGCATGTAGGGTATCTTTAAATCTTTGCTCTAAAAAATAATTATGCTGCATTTATGTACCATAAAATATTTAAAGGTATACCCATGTTTCCACAAGAAACATACAAATGAAAGGTACAAAAGATAGAGTACCACTCCAGCGACAAGCAAAGACAAAGTTTTCTTTTTTTTTTTTTTCTTTTTTTTCTTTTTCTTTTTCTTTCCGACAGCACACGCCACATGTGCAACTGGTCTCATGTACCAGGTTTATTTCAGTTTCAGCCTATGAATGGTTGACGTGACAGTCAACCACCAAAACCACAATGAAGCTCACTGCTAAATGTTATTTAAAATCCCATAAGTTAAGTTTAGCATCAGACACTTTGTTATTCTGTACCTCATATTAATAAATCCACTGAGTTGAGCCACAAGCACTGAGGCACTGACGTCTCACTCGCATGTCAGCTACATAGAAAGGAAGGTCGAGAATAATGCTCACCAAAAAAACACAATGACAACTACCAATACATTCCAGTAATTTTAATGTTTTCTTGTGGTATTTAAAAGTATTACATGACCTAATGTAAAACAGTTTAAAAAAATAGAATATAATATTGTAAGTATTCATTTTTGCTGTAACAGAGGGGCAAACCTCAAACTCGAACCACAAACAAAATAAACACAAAAACTGAAAATGGGGGAAAATTTAAGTAGAAATTGGGGAACGACTCTGAATCGATAGGGGCCCTAGAAAAAGTTTCAATACTATCATGAGACATGAAAACAATAAGCTTGCTGTATACACGGCTCTGCTTTCCATTGAGGCCCTCAGGAAGTCCGCCCTGGAGCTAAACAATTGTTTTTGCCTTTCCTACTCTCGTGTGCTGTTTTTTGCACTGCAGTCATGAACATGAGGGATGTAAATACAGACTGTAGTGACACCTACATGTTTGCAGTTTTTTGCTCGACATTTTTGGTCACAAAATCTCCATGACCTCAGAGTATAGTCCCTGAGTGCACCAGACCAGCTGTGGTGTGGATAAGTGCAGCGGATTCTGTGTTCCATTAAGGATGTGGGAAATGCATCTATATATTGTAAAAAGTGATTGTATATCATGGTGTGTGTGAGTGGCATCAACTAGGTATTTGTCATTCAGTTTGTTGCTCGTGTGTTTGTAAGCTGGTATGCAAGATTTTCTTAATAAGCCTATCTGCTTTTTTTGCTGACTCTCCCACAGTCAATATGTCTCAAGCAGTTAAACTCAAAAGCACCACTGTACCAAATGTTTACTTGTTTGAAAATTTGAACGGGTACCTACAAGAGTATCTATCTGAAACGTTACCTACAAGAGACGCCATTCAAAGCTGGTCTAAGTGTTAGTGATTTGGTCCTAACCCAAAGACCTTGTGCCGTATCCAGTGTGATAATCCAGTGTGCGTGCAGGTTTTTATCCCACAAAAACTATTTTGGTTTTTGTCCAGCACCTCTGATTCAAGACCAGATTAAGAAATTTGCAGTGCTCAAACTGATTGAATTTGGAGAAACAGCAAAGTGTTCCATAGGTTCAATAGTGAAACCGACAATGCCACTTTTGTAAGCTAACAGCACTCGCAGCTAAACACCAGCAGGCATTTAAGTGTTGTTTGTGGTCTAGCTAGCTATGTTGACCATTGTATGCTTCAGGTGCATAGAAGGGTAAAACATTACACCCAGTAGCTCCCTGTATATAGTTTAAATGTCTAATTTGTATCTAATATCTGTTACAGGATGTTGACGCACTAATCAAACTCAATCAGGATACCTGCAGTTTTAGAGACATTTCTCCGAGCATCATTTTCCCCCCCTAATACACATGGTCAAATGTATGTACACACCTAATCATAGCACCCAAGGTTTCCCATTAGCTGGAACCAGTTGGCTGTTCCAGTATGAAGATGTCCTTGAGCACAAAGTGAGGACCATGAAGACATGGTTTGCCAAGGTTGGTGTGGAAGAACTCTAGTGGCCTGTACAGAACCCTATCCTCAATCCCACTGAACACCTTTGGGATGACTTGGAATGCCAACTTTGCACCAAGCCTTCTTGAATGGGCAAATCCGGACAGCCACGCTTCAAAATGTAGTGGAAAACCATTATTATAACAGTAAAGGGGGATAAATTCAATATTAATGCCCATGGTTTTGGAATGGTATGTTCAATGGTCGTGTCCACATACATTTGGCCATATAGTGTATATTCAAAGTGGTACATTGTAGAAGGCTCTCCAGTTTCTCCCTCTGCTACAGACATGCCAGTAGGTGGACTGGAGAGTTACCCCATAGGTGTGAATGAGTGTGTGAATGTGTGCACATCAAGGGTGTATTCCCACATTTTACCCAGTGTTGCTAATGAAGATTGAATGAATGAATCCTCTTGAAACAGATAGGTCTCCCAAATTTGCTCCTTGCATAAAGTTTAACGCTGCATAACTTGAGTCAAGTGGCCCACCTACTTCACCTCCTGTTGTAACTCATCGGTCCTCATTGAAATGAATATCTCTTCTATGTTGCCTCATTGGGAGTTTGAACACCAGGTAGAAATGTATGAATAACACAGCCATAATCATAAGCTTAATTTATGATCCATCATGCTAGCACATTGCTTCCTGTCCATTTGATCCTTTTATGGGCTGCTTGTTCATGTGCAAAATAGTTGACAGTAGCTAGGATTATTGCAGTGTCCTAACTGATTGATAGCACTGCACTGATTACAGATCCCTGAATGGTCACAAAAGACATTTTAAACTCATAATATCCACTTTAGAGATCTATTAGGGCAGAAAAGACAGTTGGTCCTAAATTTAGTCAAGATAATTCTGTATTCAGTTCATTAGAGCATAGCTTTTTCTAACATTTAGGCCTATTTCACAGAAACATAGTGCCGTTTTACCCTCAAACACAATGTCCTATCAGTGTAGTGCATCCATTCTATGTGGTTATCAAATGTTTTTTGGCCATGTGATATGTCCTTGTCTTTTAGCAAGGTGAGTTAAGTTTCTGTAGGCTCTGGATCAATAAGCGTCCTTCATGTTATTTATAAAACTCTCTTTACTACCACGGTGCAGCCTATCAGTTACCCTGTTTAGTCAATACTCCCTCTTCCCAGTGCCTGTTATTGGCCCTAACCTGAATGGCAGGTGCTCAAGGACGTTATTGTGTGTATGTGTGTTTATTATATAGACACGAGTGTTTTACTGGGAAATACGCCACTCGTATTTTTCA
>JAOTRR010000002.1:11172081-11188527 GCA_028570945.1 Gogo arcuatus
AACTAAGTAAAGAGAAACGACATCCATCATTACTTTAAGACATGAAGTGTCTTTTTTCATTAATACAAATAAAGGAAAACCATTCAATTAGAAGTTTTGTCCATGATCCAAGCCTGGCATGTACTATGTGAAGAAAACACACTTCGCTAGCAAGGTTTTAGACATGTTTGGACTGATGCCATTTACAGCTGTGTTCGTTAAACTGGCTCCTTATCTGATATAATCTTTAAATCTTGCCTCGGGAAGATTAAATCGTAAATAATACAATTCCAAGATGGTTTTGGTGAAATATACAGTATTTATGATAAAAGTTGAAGTGTTACAGGCAGAAAAATCCTTAGTCTTTTTTAGCTCTTTGCCAGAATTCTGAGACAACAACATCTGATGGGTTTTCCCAGACTGCCACATATATAACATCTAAACATTAGACTCAATTAACCTCATGGTTGCAAAATTCCCAATTGTAGTAATAATAATAATAATAATAATAATAATAATAATAATAATAATCCACATAGGCAATTCAAAAGTAGCACAATTCTGCAGGAAAATCACACATCTGGCAACACTACTCCTAGCAGTGGTGTTAATTTATGCCTGGTTGTTGAAGGGGGAGGAAATTATGCGCAGAACTGACCATTGCTAATTGCCCAAGTCTTATTAAATCAGAGTATCTAATAAGCTGCATAACATGTCCTTGCTCACTGAAGCTCACTTTAAAAATGACTTCACTTCAGAGCATAATGAATAATGAACAACTGTAGTAATTCATATTATATCAGGAACCGCTCAACTAAGTAAAGAGAAACAAGGGTCCATCATTACTGTAAGACATGAAGTGCCTTTTAATTAATAAAAATAAAGAAAAACCATTGAATTAGACTTTACTTCAGCTTGTCTCTTGTTGTTGGGTGCAGGACTGAGTCTCTTCGCTGCCTTGAAATGATTCAGTTCACACTGTGGCACTGTGCCATGTTCTCCCAGACTAACGTAATTAAGGCTTGGAGCCGAGCCACAGCTCAGAAAAAGAATCAGCCCGGAACTTTGTCTTCCTCTCGAGAAACAAAAAAGCAGCCTCTTCTGGGGTGTGGGGAAGCTGTGCAAACTTTCTGTTTCAGTCTGAATGTCCAACGTCTCTCTCGTTTTCTCTCTGATCTCAGTAGGGCAGCTGCCTGGTCACAGCGGAGGTCCCCAAGGTTCTCCAGCATGGAAGCCTGGCTCCATAGATCTCTCAGGCAGGCAGAGATCCTCCTCAGATCCCCCTACCATGCATCCACCTGTTCCGCCCATGCGAGTCACTTCATCTTCCTGTGAGTCTGTGCTGCATGGAGTAATGCAAGATTTTATTAAATCTTTTTAATAAATTAATTAATTTAAATAAAAATTAAATGATACATAAGAAAACAAGTGTCATTTCAAGATTGGCAGCAGATGTTGCTTTTTGACCAAAAGTTACACAGTCACATTTCACCTTGAGAGTAATTTACACTTGGATTAAAAATAAACTTTGAAGTGTGTCATTGCTACATGTTTATGGTGCATTGCACCTCTAATGCTATGCTCTCTGTAGTCATAGCGCCGGCCGCTCCCTCTCCTCCTGTATCTAAACCTGCCAGTGTGATGGAGGCCATGACCACGCAGAGCAAAACCGGACAGGTGCCGCAGAGCCAGAGCATTAATAGGGGTACCGCTACAAGGTCAGAATTGTAATACACACTCACAGATTTTCAAATACTGTTTCTATCAAAATTGTCCAAAACTGAAAATCAGCTGAAGAATTTGCCTTAAATTCCATGTCACGCAGTTTCACAATTAGCTTCTTACTGTTAACTATATCACCAACGGCAATAGAAAGAATATTGGATTTCTTTTCAGTTAAAAAAAAAAATCTGAATTTATTTGTTTTGCTGTTTCTTCTGGCTGATGCAGTATGATATTTTCTATAGGTGAGGTCATGGCCAAAATTGGTAAATGCTTATTATTGAATGACACAGTTTTTTATATAATGACTAATCTTTCGTCTCACAATGATTTTTTTTTTTTTTTTAAATCATGTTGTCAGGGACATCAGTCCTTCAGATATGTTCACTATAAGTTTTTTGTACATTTGCCATCTGGTTTCTTTTATTGCAGTTTACACAGCAATCAAGATTAGTAATGTGTGATACCTTGAGTTGGTAAAAGTCTCCAGTAGCTTTAAGTCAAAATATTCTTTCAAGAGTCATTTTTAGATAAAGATTTCCATAAAGAAATGTTTATATAAAAATTACCCTTCAGAACTTTTACTACATTGCCTACTTAGTATTTTTAGATATAGGAAACACTATATACTAAACACACATCGGAAATGAACACCTCTATATGCACATGCAAGGACTGACTAAATATTTGCAAACTCCGTTTATTCTATCAATACTAGCGTTTCCCTCACTGCTCTTAATGACAGAATAAAGAGAAGGCTAAACCAGAATCACAGAGTTAGACAGTGCCGAAGGCAATGAGGCTCTTTTACTGGAAATGTCTTTGTAGCCCATCAGTGAGCACAAGGGTCACTTTGCACATATATAATGCAAAATCAGTGGAAAAGGCCTACAGGGAACTGTGGCTTTGTTCAGGTCATTAATTCCTGTTCAAGGTCTTTTTTCCAAGCACATACAGTAGATGCAGAGAAGTAAGCCACATAGTGTGCTAAGTAGGGCTTCACAATAGTGATGATAATCACTAAATAGTGTTGATAATTCTGATTAAATCAACACTGGGTGACAGACTGAAGGTAAAAAAAAAAGCAGTGGCTCCGTTTTTGTCGGCGTGATTTAGGTGCACTTAACGTTTAGTGTCACTGCAAATCAGCACAAAGTCAATCTGACTGATCACCATTATCCTATAATGAATCATTTCTATCCTGATGGGAGGGGTCTCTTCCAGGATGACCCCGCCCCATCCACAGTTCACGAGGGCTCACTACTATGTTTTGTTGAGGATTGAAAAGATGTAAATTATATTCTATGGAACTCACATTAAGCAGATTTCAACCCAGTTGAACACCTAGGGGAGATTTTGGAGAGAGGTATTAGTCAGCGCTCTCCAATATCATCATCAGTTGAGGGAGTATCTTTTGGAAGAATGATTTTCATCCGTCCAATACAGTTCCAGAAATTTATGGTGCGTCTTGGTGGCCTGACAACTGATTTAAGTCACTCTGTGTTGGTTTTTCCTTTAATTTGTTACCCGTCTGTATACTATTCATGTTTGAATCAAATAAGGCTGTTCCTTAGTTACCACTGTGTCAATAAACCAGTCAATAAATCTGTATCCGCAATAGTTATTGTATAGCTGGCGTACCTTCTCTAGTCATCTTTAGCTTAAAGCACAAGTATCAGTAAAAACAGTGTCTATCATTAATCAGGTAGTGTGTTGAAGCTAGGTTCACCAATATTTCAGTCGATTATATTGAATTGTTTGAGCCTGATGTTTCCCTCATATAGTGTGAATGTTGACTATTCAGGTTTGTGTGTAGGAAAAGCAGTAGTCCAAAGAATCCCTGAAATAAAGTGATGGTTTTTTTGTTTGTCTTCCCCCCAGCTCAGACAAAAGCTACAGCAAGGGGCCACCAGCACGCTCGGACACCACAGAGAGACCAGGTAGATGTCAAAGAAACGGCTTAATCTGTGAGTTGAGTATGAAATCAGTTGTACCTCTTTGGCTGTGTACAGTTTGAAGAAAGGGTGTGGGGAGCCTCAAGAATTGAGTTGCTTGAGGTTTTGCTGTGTTGGCTGTGCTTTGTTTTCACTGCGATGTCATTTCCTGTGTTTTGATGAGCAGCAAAGGAAGTTCCTGGATGCCCTCAGAGCACAAGTGGTCAGTCTCTGGCTCCTGGCCACGTACCCAGGAAAACATACCTGGTAAGTTCCATCATATCAGGAGGAAATGCCTGAACCTGATGTGATTCAGTTGTAAACAGATGATTCCATGTGTGCAATGAAGAACGGATTATATATGTTTATTCCGCATGTTGTATGTGTTTGTATCAGAAGCAGAAGCCAAAAAGGGTGAAGGCCATCTATAACTGCGTGGCTGATAACCCTGATGAGCTGACATTCACTGAAGGCGAGGTGATCATTGTAGACGGGGAAGAGGACCAGGAGTGGTGGGTGAGTTCGTGTGAGTGTGTGTGAGGAAGAACTGGTCTTTATAAGTAAGTAGGAAGGATGAAAGAGGTCAGGATTTGGAACAGAATGTACGAGAAATAGAGGGGAGATAGAGACTTTATCAACATCCAGTTGCCATGGTGGCCTGGACACATGCGATGACCTCATTCTTTCCTTCTGGTTGTGGGAATGCAGGCCAGCTGCTGTTTGCCTTTCTTCATATCTTAGTTCCACTGGCTTCATTTAATCTTTAAAACTCCACAGAGCCTCATCAACAGCACACCCATCATCATCATCATCATCCAACATTTCAGTTGTGTACAGATGTGCTTCAGAGTGTTTGGGGAGTACCGTATATTACCATGCTGCGCTAATGTTTTTGTTTATCAGGAGTCGCGCTGTGCACATGTTTAGTACAGGAAGTGAACAAGAGGTCATTTGTTTCCAGTGGAAATACCACAAAGCTCTCAACTACATTGGGCTTTGTATAAGCTCTGTTCTGTGTTAAAGCATTACACTGAGGAAAAAAATTTAGTTTCCTCACATAGAATCACTGTAAATGTATTAAACAAGGTCTTCAGGTCTTAGAAGAAAGTCATAATTTGTCTGAAATTACATTTTATGAATTCAGTGCCCAACTATTATGTTGTGTTCAATTTGAATGTTAAAGTCTTAGATTTTAGGCTTTGTGCCAATGCGTAATATGGTGTTACAGGTGGTGGCGTTTTTTTTTAAATAATGTGAATCTATTTTCGAAACATTTGAGATCGCATTATGCACTCTGCTTAACACAGGGTCATTCATGTTAGAAAGGCTCGTACCATAAACTCAGGCCAGCATTAACTACCTACTTTTGAGTTAGCATATATCCATATGGTTATATTTAAATTCAACCAAAAGTTTTTAATGGACAAGAAATGCTCTCGCTGGTTAAAATGTGTTCCTACTTAGAACTCCAAAACTCATTGCACACTTCGATCGTGGGAACCATGTATATATACTGCAATGTTACTGCCACTGCAATTTAGGTTTGAAAAAAAAAAAGTATCAAATTTAACTTTAGAATACCTGACGATACACTCAACGGCCACTTTAATAGGAAGACTGGTGCACCTGCTCAATCATGCAATTATCTAATCAGCCAATCATGTACAGCAGCACAATGCAAAAAAGTGACTTTGACCGTGGCAGGGTTTGAGTATTTAATCGCCTGGTCTTTTTCCAGTGTTCAGCTGTGCAGTTTTGGTGAGCCTGTGCCCACTGTAGGCTCAGATTCCTTGGTTGATAGGATCCGTTATAACTAGGTTTGGCATGTTGTTCATTCTGAGATGCTTTTCTGCTCACCACAGTTGTAAAGAGTGAATTACTGCAGCCTTCCTGTCGGCCATTTTCCTCTGATCTCTCTCGTCGAGCCATTTCCCCTAAACAGTACTGCTGCTCAATGTTTTCTTTGCTTGGTTGGTGGTTTGTTTTTACACCATTCTGGATAAAATCTAGAGAATGTTGTGCTCAAAAATCGCAAGAGAACAAAGTCACTGAGAGGACATGAATTTTTTCCCCATTCTGATGTTTCATTCCAGTGTGGACATTAACTGAAGCTCTTGACCTGCACCCGTGTGATTTTATGCAATGCGCTGCTGTTACATGATTGGCTGATTAGATAGAGCAGTCATTAATAAATAATAACCTATTTCTTGTTGTTTTTATTTTAGCTGGGCCATATAGAAGGAGAACCAATGAGGAGAGGTGCCTTCCCTGTCACATTCGTACACTTCATGGCAGACTGACGGTCAAAGGTTTCTGATGCAGATCCAGGCTGATCTGCTCATCCCCTAGCATGTTTCTGACTCCACAGACTTGGGCTTTACTAATAATTATAGTCATCCACTTCACATTCATCATGAAGCTTGTGCCTGTACTGACACTTTCCAGACACGTAGCTTGCACTGGTGAGCACTGCTCGACTTGTGCAGTGGAGGTTTCTTGTCCCTGAATGTCTTAACACCTAGTCGCTCCTGTATGTTTGAAGACTGTATGTTTGACAACTGTTCAAGTGTTTCGGCTCACTTTGTTTGTTGACCAGAATAAAAGAATCGTAGTCAGTTGCGTTGACACGGTAAATGCACTTTTATGTAGTTTAAAAAAGGAAAAGCTTTATGGATCTCAACACTGAACTATTTGCTTCCTTCCAGCTTTTAGACACAGATGATTTGGGAGGACTGGTTTCTTCATGTTTATCTGAGAATATGTGTGAAAATGCATCACATTCCATCTCTTGCCTGGTTAAAGGGGATGGACAGAAGGAGAAATGGAGGTGGTTTTCTTTTAAAGCACTGCATTGGAGCAGAACAGGAAGTTTGCTGTTGTCTCCCCTTGGGATCCTCCACTGTCCCCATTTCCACACTCGCTGCCCCACATCAAAACTTATAAATAGATCCTCCACTGCTCAAACCTGGGAGCGCTCCTGCCCTGCCCTGCCCTGCACTACATATCTGTGAGAAAGAGATATCCAGCATGCATTTTTGGAATGAAAGAGGCAACTTGAGTAATATAATGTATGTGTGATGTTAGATGCTATGATATTGGACTGAACAAAAGAAGAGAATACTGATGCTTAATGAGAGGGGAGCTGAAGATTGTGACAAGCAGCACAGATCATGGAACGATCCAAAGATCTGGGTGTAAAACGAACTGAATCTTCTGAGCAGTTTGACCTGCTGTCATCCTTTTTCTGCAGCTTTTTTATGTTTTCACAATTTCCTGCATTGTTTAAATTCACTCCTTTGATGATAGTCTTATAACGAGTTTATACTAGCTTTATGTTAATATGCTAGGCCTATGCTCATATTTATGCCCTGTAGGTCTCGTTGACATTTTAATACTTTTTAGAGTTGGGTAATTAATGTCTGCCCAGGTTTTAGGATATGTAGGACCAACCCTCCTAATGTACCCTTTAACAGGGGAAACCAAAACCATTCCTCAGTAACTGTGCATCTCCAGACCCCCCCGCCCCCATTTTGTTCCGAAGTCGAGATTGCACCATGTAATATTGTACAGCAATATGTTTTATGTTATGAAGTTTTCATTTGGTTGCAGAGCAACTCCTATAGAATGTTATATGACATTTTAATTAAAATCTACGTAGTCCCTGTTGAGCTTGAAACACAGTGACCTGTAACTTTAGCAATGAGAAGAGACTTGTAATTAACTTCCAGAATCTTCCTCTGCCTTTTAACTCACTGGAAATAAATAGGAACTTATGTCTTATGTGGTGCTGTAAATAACTGAAGAGTTTATATGTGTATATTTAATTATAAACAAAACTGAACTGCTATAGCAATGATGTCGTGTATCAATTCTAGGCTGGGTGTGTAGACATCCAGACATTTCGAAATGAGGCAAAGAGACACATTTCACTTTCATTTACTGTCATTCTGTTGACTCTAATATTGTATAAATAAATGGGAAAACTGGAAGTTAAATCAAACCTGTGCCTTGTTAGAGCTTCCTGAGCTACTTTTTTTTTAATCTGATGCTTTAAAAAAAGGAAATGGTGGCTGAATTTGTAGAAAAAAAGAAAGATACAGAATATTTCAGTATGGTCTACTTTTTAGTTTGTCCATAAACAATCCCACTGACCAACTTGTTCCTTGTCTAAGAATATGACAAGATCACCATCTAGTGGAGTACAATGGTAGACACTACTGCACTGTTAGAAGTTAACGTATCGTGCATTACATGAGGAAGACACACGCGTCATTACGTACTACACTATACTGTACCAAATCCATCATTAATTCTGAATTTATTTATTGTAGTCCTACTGTGGAAGCTACTTTTTCAAAACTGGTTTTCTCCTGTTTGCATCCAATGCACCCTCACAGTTTGGCCTTTCAAAGTTCTGTAGAAAAGAAAGTGTTGTAGCTTCACAATTTAGCGATAGTTCCCTTGTGCATATTGTGTGCCCACTGACGCTGCAGTGACAAATACGTTCTCGTAATGAGGCTGATACTAATATGAGCAATTTGCCTCTTTAAGCTGAGCTTTGCAACAGAGTTAAAGCATGTTTGTAAGTGTTGGGTGTCTCCTGTGAGGATCAAATAATCACCACTTGGCTTGCAGTACTCCTGTTTAACTTCAATTGGATAGAAATTAAAGTTACAGCCAGAAGGAAAGTGGAGGCAATTCCAGTGGACTAATTTAGACAGTAAGAATAAAAACTAATGTCAGGAAGTCTAATAAATAATTTACTTTTGAAAGATGTAGCTATAAATGATTTTAATATCATTGAAAGTGTAGAACTAATCTTTAATGACAAAAAAAATGTATTCAAGGTCTGTCAATGGTTTCTGAAACACTGTGTTACAGAACCACACACACACATATATAGAAGTGTGGATTCAGTGGATAAAAACAATTTTCTTTTGCAAGATTGTGCTGAAATTCAGTAGGATTATTTTCCTTGTTGTACAGTGTTGCCATATGGCAACATAGCATTAAAATAATATAAATGAAATAATATTATATCATTTGTACTGAAATGGGGGGACTTATTAATATAACTTTTTTCTTAAAAACAATTCTATTGGGTTTTTTGTTTTTTTTTACTTTTTACATAGTCATTTTTAAAGACACTTCTATGAAAAAAAAAAATTCACCTCCACTGGTGAGACTGACCATACCAGGCTTTTATCAAGGACAAGAGGATTAAAAAAAAAACCCTTCCAACAAATTCAAATCAATTAAAAAGTTTATTGTACCGTTTTTGATGTTATAGTACCATATGAACTTGATCCAGTCCCATCTGGACCAGGATTTGTGAGAGGACAAGAGGGAGGTCTGTTGCCAACAGCACTGAACATCAGACCTCCCCAGTCTTCCACCCACAGGGCTACAGATAGCTGGAATTTACAGCATGTTTGATGAATAAATCCTTGTGTTCCTCTGTACTCACTGTAATTACTGTACCAATGCTAGCATTAATCCCATGAGACGCTCAGTTACTGGACCACAGCAGTGAGTTCAGTGTATATTTACATTAAATAAGCCTACAAACGTGCCTCGAAGGCCTTTGGATGATGGAAATTGTAAGACTTCTACAGACACTGTAAACATTATCCAGGGATGCCAAGTGAACCATCTGTTAGAGACCTGGCCTTCACAGGAGAGACGGGGCTCAGGATTTATCTGAGGCCAGGACACAGTCAAAGGAAGCTGAGAGCACTTTACAGATGGCTTGAGCTTGCTCCTGCAGTGGACAGAATCAAGTGTCCGACAGTAATGTAACTTTAATATGATATAGTAATAAGATCTATGGCAATACCATCAACAAAATGATTCTTCAATAATTGTAAAAATCATCTTAAGCTATAACAATATGGTAAACTGTATGACAAGATGAACAAGGAACGGATACTGAATATGACTAGAAAGATCTGATCTCCATTTCTCATTCAAAAAAAAAAACCCACAAGGCACAGCCCACATACAATACAATGTGATTCTTTAAGAAAGCAAAATTATTTCTGATTTAAAATATGATAATGCAAAAACAGTGTGTCAAAGTGTTCAAATGGAAAATTAACCTGACTCAAACAGGAAAACACTTAAATATGAAGTATGCAGGCTATTCAGTGATGTGGTGTATCAGCTTACCGCATTGCTGCACTGGTAAACCCAGATGCTGCACTCCTGCTGCTTGGCATCGGTGGTGTTGAGAGCCAGGAGGTTCCTCCCAGCTCCGAGACCGTCATCATAGCACAGCATGCGCACTATCAGGTAGAGAGGGTGGCGGTGTAACACATCCTAATGGGAGGGTAAAGAGCGGTATGAGTGTCTTAGAGAAAAATGAAGGGGTATATTCTGTGTGGAAAAAAAAAAATCCTGATTTTGTTGGTTCTTAGACTTTATGCACAAACACAGAAAAAATCTGATATCTGCACTTTATCAATTCAGTTCGCTTTTCCTTTTGTCCATTCATTTAAAATGTCATTTGATTTTGATGCATGTTGGCCAATCAACATATAGCAAACTGATCCTAAACTGCATACTATTGTTCTAAGTAGAACGTTACTGCATTATATGAAGTAATGACTGTTATCGAAGTTGTTACGCAATTTCAGATGAGACGCACAACTCAAATCAACAAGAGTTAACAACAGTGAAGGCACAAATTCAAAATAATGAGTAAAAAGAGCTGGGAGAAATATAGCATTCCTGCTGGAAAGTGACAAATAAATCCCTTTTTTTGTTTCTCAAAGTCAAAACTCTCCTTTATTGTAGACATTTGAATTACCTCAAGGTTTCATGGTAATGCTTGTGTTTGCTTACGTTTTGAAATGGCAGCAGGTTACAAAAGACTGATCTGAGAGAAGACATCTGCTTGTACTGACGTGCAAAACAGTTCTGCCTTTCTTGAAAAGTCAAATGGCAAGCTAGTGAATATTACACCACAGCACTGTTGAATTCTCGAATCAAACTGGTCAGAAGGTGTGGATTAATTTTCTAGAACAGCATGGTTCTAATGATAGTGTTAACTGTGAGGCAAAGTCACACACTTTATATAAATGTTCTTGTCCTTGAACTTGCATGATGGACACTCCACATAATCTAAGACTAACAATAAAGGGATTTTTTTTAAAAAATGCTACTATTTAACAAATTAAATGTCTAATCATTAATATTGTAGAGTTTTTGTTGTTTTTCTAACTCGTGTCTTTGGAAACAGTAAGTTTTACACCATGGGAAAACATTCACTATAGAGGGCTTTGTGCTTTCTGGTTTCTCTGTAACATCAAAAGCTGAGTTTTTTGTCTTATTAATTTCAAGAAAGAGGAAAAAAAGGGCTGGTGAGGGAACAGGTGTTTATAGCTAGCTACTATAACATAAGTAATAATGAACTAGTTTCATGGATGTTCCTACTACGTTAAATGTAACTATAAACAGATATGTTAATTGTGCCATTCTTTATTTAATGAAAATTGTTAGTGTAATCAAATTACTGTGGTATAAGACGAGTAAAGCACTTTATGATGTGCTATTATAGGAAAATACTCAACTTTAAATTCAGACCACCCCGTCACTGATTATTTACTTCTAACATCACGCTCATCGTGTTTTATTCTGTACTTAATGAACATAGTGGTCGCTCTCAGGAAGAAGGCAGTGGGTGGGTGGATCGATGGATGGATAGAAGGAAAAAGCTAAATATGAAAACAGTCTACACAGACAAAAATGCCTCAGAATATAAAGATATAGGGCCTTTTACTGTAGCATAAAATAAATCAGCATACAGTTACTGTATATTCAAATATAAGATGCACCAAACAGTGTGTGTGGACTGACTGAATGTTTTTAATCTGATTTTAATGGAACTAAAAACATATGGGGATGATGTACTTCACTTTACTTGAGCTGCCTTATCATGTCATTTTCTTCACAATAAATTTGAATATGTGCAGAGCATCATGAAGAGACTTACACACTGGTCCAAAGATGCCACTTTGATTCCATACTTGGAGACTCCCAGGATCATCTCCTCTTCTCCAGGCACAAACGGCAGCTTTCCATCTTGCTTTGGAGAGAATACAGAAGTTTCCAGGAATTAAACAGAGCCAGTGAATGAGATGCTGGTGAAGATGTTAAAACTGGTAAACTGCTAGCTTAAGAGTACCAGGAAGTGGCAACAAGACATTCTGTACATTCCTCTAAAAAAAAAAGATCATTTTCCAGAATGTTTTCCAGAAGTTAACATGAAATTGAGATCACTGAGATCAACATTATTATTGAGATCTGCTATGCCTTTAGGAGATCATACAAGTATGTGACTATTACCTGAGCTGCATCAATATAGCTGATCAGGTCTAACGGCTCCTGCAGGGTTTTGCTCATCTCAAAGTCCAGCTTCTCAACAGCTCCCAAATATTTAACTCTGAACTCAGCGCATGTCTCAGACACACTGTTTCCTATAAGTTCAATGTAAAGATTTTATTATTTATTATGGATTATGTACTGTATAGATGAATGCTGCACTGTTTATATTAAATGCATGACGGCTAACCTGAGCTCTTGGTGGAGTCTGTATCAAGGCTGGCGACTGTGCTGGACCTGGACAGGCCTCCCAGACTGGAGTCTACAGACTAGATAAGGAGAGAACAGACGTTAACATCATGACTTGAGTCGACTCGTGCATTGCAGCTGAGATGGATCAGACTGCAGCACAGCTCACCTTACTCTTGGTGCTGATCTCACTGCTTTGGGAGCTGCTGCTGCTGTGGCGCTTCTTCACCTTGCGGAACATCCTTCACCACAACACCACATTCTTCACCATGACGCCAGCACTCCAGGCCTCCTAACACCAGTCCTCTAAACACAATTTAACCAACACTGTGACATGGAGCAAAGAACAGTCAGGTGGACAGATCATTAATCAGTCTGCCTTTGTACATAAACAGTGGAGAGTGCTGCTTTCTCTACGCTAGTAGAAACACTCAGCTGACCTTTATATACATTTACATCAGCAGTGCTGTTCATTTTATAAGGCAAGAAATCGTGCAGTAAAAGTTATCAGTCTACTGCTTTGCTCACAACAGACTTCTTTCTAAGGACTGGATCGATTTCTAAGAGTTGAGAATATTTTGCCAAAGATATCAAATCAACAAAATGAAGAATATCTAAATGACAATTAACAAAGACTTGGGGGGAAAAAACTATAGTCTCAAGTCTACACATACAAGGTAGACCAGTAATTTTGGTGTGTCTAATAAAGAGGCATTATTCAATATTTTAAAAATCCCAACAATGCTGCTGTGCTGAAAGACTCGTCCCAACACCACACACACTGCCATGTCAGTTTATCTTCTGTGCTAAAAATAGTCCACCAGCCCTATAATTGTTTGGACTTTCTCATCATCTGAAAATCACTCGCTGCTTCTAAGGATGGCCTAAAAATCACCATGGGATTACTGTGGATGGTACCAGATAGAAACCATAAAGCTGGCTGTAGATGTTCTTCCTTGGATATGCTTAGGACTGCAATTGCTAACAATCTGGACTCAAGTCTCCATCACTGAACAGTCAGTAACTTCAGTTCAATACAACAGACTTTAATGAATTTAATGAAATATAATGAATTCAGAAATGACTGATGCTCATACTCAAAAGTTGCTCATAAGTTCCTATTTACACAATTGCACTATTTGACTATACAGTACACAGTTATAGAATAGAAAATATTTATAATCACACTATCCAGTGTCACCCAGATGAGGATGGGTTCCCTTTTGAGTCTGGTTCCTGTCAAGGTTTCTTCCTCAAGTCGTCTCAGGGAGTTTTTCCTTGCTACCAAATGTATATATTTCTGTAAAGCTGTTTTGTGACGATGTCCATTGTTAAAACAAGAAATTGGCTACAGTCAGGAAATGTTCCCCTACAAAGTGTATGGTTTATCAGACACAACGGCAAGTGAGTGTTGGTATCAGGTAGCGTAGCTACTTCACAGTGCCAGGGTTTGAGCCTGAGCTTGGGTTTCCGTCTGTGTGGCATTTCTATGCATGTTCCCCCTGTGTCTGTGTGGGTTTCCTCCAGGTTCTCCGTTTTCCAACCACCTCCACTAAGTTATGAATGTGTGGGCAGAACGGTGATGCAGTGGTTATCACTGTCACCTCACAGCAAGAAGGTTTTGGGTTTGAAGCTGCCGGCCAACTGGGGCCTTTCTGCATTGAGTTTGCATGTTCTCCCCATGCCTGTGTGGGTTTCCTCCGGGTGCTCCGGTTTCCTCCCACAGTCCAAAGACATGTGGATTAGGTCAACTGGCTACTCTAAATTGCCTATTGGTGTGAATGTGTGTGAGAATGGCTGTCTGTCTCTCTGTGCCCAGGGTCTCTCGCCCAGTGTCAGCTGGGATTGGCTCCAGCTCACCCGTGACCCACAATGGATGAATGAATGAAGGAATGAGTGTGTGAATGCGTGTGTGCATGGTGCCCTAGATAAAGTTAATGCAGATGAATGAATTTTCTGTAACATGAATCCCATTTTGTGGGTTAAAAACAAGTAAAACAAGTTTTTGTTATATGTGAATAATCCGAATATAAAACTGAAAAGTAGCATTGTGTAATTTGTATGACATCCAGCAAGTGCACAAATGTCTAGTGTTTCTGGAAAGCCAGTTGTCCGCGCGCGCGCGCGCGCACGCACGCACACACACACACACACAATATCCCACACAGCAGCTCGGCGGTGTGATTGTTACTGAACCGTGGACACTGGACACTAACCTACACACAGCTCCTGGATAAAGTGCCGATATGAGCCTCAGTGTTACTAACAGGAATATCTGTGCGAGACAAAACCGAAACCTCAACAACGACGCGCCCGCGCCCTCAGGAAACTTCGAGCCACTTGTCCGCCTCTAACCAACTTTGGTTCTTTCTTGGCGCGCGCTCGGGAGTCCTCGCGCTCTCTCTCTCTCTCTCTCTCTCTCTCTCTCGCGCGCGCGCGCGCGCGCGCGGGTACACTGCGCTCGCGAGCGTTAAAATCTCCCATTGTGTTGTGTTTCTCGTTAATGAGATCAACGTGGAAGTAACGGAAGCCCGTTGCTAGGAGAACTCCCTCGCCCCACCCACACACCGTACTACCTACTTTCATTACCCTCGCGCTTTAAACGGACTTTCTTTCAGTACACATGTAGACCGGTGCCGGGACCAGGACCGGGAATAATGGCGGCGCGGGTCTCACCTCTGCTGCTCTGGGCTTGTGGTGGGTTAGTGTGAAAACGTCCCGAGGCCGAGGACCATCAAAGCACCGCGTCTCCGGCTGTTTCTGTTTTGGCGAGCCTGGCGTTGACACTTCACTTCCTCTGCAGCTCCACCCTGCTGCACTTAAAGGGGCCGCAGCCTGAAAGAGAACCTTACACTTCAGCTCAATAACATAAACAAGGGCGTCATGTTCTGTGGTCAGACATGTTCACAATCCCACAGCTTCAAGCTTCCGTGCAACTAACAGGAAAGAAAGCTTAGTTATTGACGGAGCAGCATTACCATGCATGTAAATAAATAAATACTGTAAAAACATGTAGCACAGCCAAACAGGAGGAATAGCGCCTCTTTTAACGGAGTTAACCATATTTACAACAGTTTTATTAATCACTCTGCGGTTTGTTCTAAATTTAAAGGGTAGATTATGAAATTTTAACACCAATATCAGCCTGCCCCCCCTCCCCCCCCCCCTCTCTCTCTCTCGCGCGCGCGCACACACAATTTTATTTAAAAACGTAGTCCATTGCTGTGGATACAGTGGACTCTAGTTCTTAATATATATTCTTAAATACCTTTTAGTTGAAAGCAAATACTGTAGTGCATATATAAAAACAAGATGTTTAATCTACAGACATTAAACATGTTTAAAACGTTTAATCCACAGGGCTCACATGAAAGTTTTTACTTAGTGAAGATGAAGATGAAGAAAAAGCTGATTCCCGAGATTAAAGTCTGCTGTAAAAAAAATATCATTTCAAATGTAAAAAAAGTGTCATATGAAATGCAAAATATTGTAGGCAAAAGTTTTTTATATTCCGAGAAAATATGGATATTAAAAGAAATATGTTGTTCTTATATTTATAGCCAGACTTAGCGTTATTTTTGTGTGTGACTAATGCTGTAAAACACAAATTAAAGTAGGTTACGGAAAGACAAAAATAAATAAATAAATACTGCTGTTGATGTTGTGCACTTTTCACGAGCTCCATTAGGGGGCACAGATGAGTAACTCCTGCACTGAGCCACCGGCGGACTGAAACAGGGCAGAAGAAGAAGAAGAAGCCCGTGTTTAAAAACATTTGTGTGGTACTTTCATTTAGTACAATGTCGAAAATAAAGAGCATTATCTGGCCTCAGGTAGTTCTGTTTGGAGACTCGATTACACAGGTATGTTAGGACAAGATCCACACACAGGGAGGTGCATATAATTCAATAAATCCATTAAGAGACATTTCATATCTTTCAGTTTTCTTTCCAAGCGAAAGGATGGGGCTCTGATATAGCAAACAAGCTTGCGAGGTGAGTGTTGAACCCTTCATAGCCTTAATGTCTTCATAGTCCCTATATAAATACACTACCTAAGGTGTTGTACAGGCTCTCATGGGCTCGCTGTAATAGAAACAAGGTGATAGTCATGAAATGGACTGAGTGCATGATGTTTTTCATAATATTACCAGAGTCTGAAGTATAACTCATTATTATATAGACGAGTGTTTTACTGGGAAATACGCCACTCATATTTTCCATACGAACTACATCCGGGA
>JAOTRR010000002.1:11193176-11203739 GCA_028570945.1 Gogo arcuatus
CCATATGTTATTTCATAGTTTTGATGTCTTCAGTATTGTTCAATGTAGAAAAGTCAAAATACAGAAAGACCTATGAATGAGTAGGTGTATCCAAACTTTTGAGTGGTACTGTACATACAGCCAGAAACATTTCAAACAAAATATGACATTTAAACTATCTGGTCTACCTAAGGCATAGGTATTATAGTATTTTAAAACATAAGGCAAAAAAACAAACAAACAAAACTTTGTGGTTTTATGGCACAGTAAAAATATTAAATTTTATGACCTGGGCATCACTAAGCCATAAATTACAACACTTGTGTAACAATTAGACTGGGTATAGCAGTATATAACAGAATGAATATAAAAACACAGTATCAACTGTCACCAAAAAGGCTCAATCTAGATATTATAACTGAAAAAAAATACACAGCACAGTCATGTTCTAAATTTAATGCAACAGTTTCAACAATAAAATTACATTTATATAGATTCACATCCACGGTGCTTAAATCATAACTCCATAAACGTTATCTGTTCTCTAAAACAGCTTTTGAGTCATTGTGGACTCCTGTGTGTGGTCCATAGATACTGAGACCTAAATAGCACACCTAAAGTATACAATGTCTGAATATAAAACGTTTTAACACTTCTCCTGATATTTATGCGGGTTCACAAATGTGCATTTAAATTAGAATTCAGTGTATTTATATTTCAATGACTCTTCCAGTTAAAACTTCCAGGCAGTTTACAAAGTAGAAAATCTTAAGTGTAGTAACTTGAACTGCTACACCACAGCACAGCAGAGACAGGAATGGCAAAGTGTTAAGAGGAACACCTTATTCTTGATTCATAAATCACATTCCACTCTACTCATGTGTTTAACAGTAGTTAGTAGAACAAAATACAGCCACAAGACAAACTGGTGACTTTCCTGCAGAAATCCTGCATTTGAAACATCACATCACGACTTCAGACAGAAGCAGACTGAACATGGACACAGATTTGAGACTAGGTCTAGATTACTGCCAGTGACAAATCTTTAATGGAAATTACTTTAATCTGCATTGTATGGCTGAACTTTACTCAGCTATAGTGTGTGATCACTTACAAGTTGAAGGAAGAATACTTGGTCACATTTCCAAGTACAGGTGTGTATAAAGAAAGGCTGCACTGAGCCATACACCCTGCTCACCAGGCATTTCCGTGACTAGTAATACTATTACAGCTGTTCTACAAGGCACTTTTTTTTATTATTCTTTACATCATATCTATCATTTAAAATTGCATTTTGTAATGCTTAAAAGTATTTCTAGATCTGTCAAACATTTCAAAGGCCATGTAACGGATCTGGCTAGTTTCAGAAATTTCAGGCCTCCGTTTACATTTTTCTGGTCCTGAAATTAGCTCCGCCCCTCAGCCAAAGGAGAGCTGCTCAGCACGACTCCTTTTTCTTAAAAGGCAACCCGCAAGCTTTAACACGGGGTGGGATCAATTGGAGAAAAAAGGAATCGGTGAACTGTTTCTCCTCACAGCTAACAGAGGGCCCCTTTAATATCCAGGTTTCTAGACTGCAGCCTCTGGCATTTATACATTACTTTTCTGTTCTTATGTTTTAAAAAATACATTTATAATTTACACTAATTTAAACAACTAACCAAAAATACTTAGCAGTCAGCACAACACCCCTGCACTACAGGATACCCATGCTGGATTGTCTTCAAACTGATTCTTTACAAAAGGCTCATTTGTTTTCGCGTATCAAAGTGCATACTTGCGGCGGAGAGAGTGTGAATGGGATGGAGCGCGCATCTCTCAGCACTCTGTCTCTTTATTCTCGATGCGTGCTTGTCTCTGCAGTCGCCTGTTCTGACGGTTTAGTGGTGAATGTTCGGTGAGGTCCTCGAACGACTTGGCTGCCGCAGAACTCGGGGGGAAGGCTGTCCCTGGTGGAGAGTCGCTGCTGGGGTCCTCCTCGATGGTGGCCATACGCTGAGGATCCGCTCTGGGCTCGGAAGAGGAGGTTGTAGGCGGAGAGGTGCTGCTGCCGCTGGGGTGTCCCTGCACGGGTCGCGCTGCTGTAACAGAAGAAGGAGGAGGAAGAAGAACGGGGGCTTTGATGATGCGCAGGGGAGCCTCCATACCGCTCAGGATCTCCATATTCTGAGAGAGGAAGAAGTTTCTGTGTCAGTATAAACAAAATTGGGAAAGCAAGCAAAAACGTTCTTAAGGAGGACAATGCCCCAGTGATAGAGGTTAGTTTAATACATATAATCAAACATAAAATTAAAGTGTCCCTGCTGTTTTAGGAATAAACAGTATAATATTGTGAACTAAAGCTTAACAAAATTATTTGACTATAACAACAGGAAATGTCTTAAACATGATGAACATGCCAGATTCCTTTAGCTACACTGACATAGGCTCTTACACACCCATGAGCTGCTCAGGCAATCATCCACATCTTAGGTTCCAAGAGCACCGAGCATTCTTGGGGTTTGTGCCATTTGTCTCAAAAAGCCATGCACTCATAACACTTCCACACTTCGGTAACATTTACATCAACACCGACTGCACAACACTATACACTTCAACCGTGCTCAGCATTCGACACACCTTAGAAAACAACTAGCTAACAGATGCACAACTCAACACACTACACTACACGGGCAAAGACCATGTGACACACTCACCTCAGGCTGTACTACACACTTCCACCATCATCTGCTGCAGTTCCACGAGGCTCAGAGCAAACAGTGGAACCACAGGTCACATCTTCAGCCACACTCACTCATACACTCATATGTGTTTATCCCCACTGAAAAGGCCATGCTAACTGCATCTTACACACTTTCTCACACAGTTATGCCAGCTGTCTTTTTGACCTGCTAATTATTAGGTATGTAAACGATTCTCATCTCTGGAATAATGGTGCATGGATGAAGAAAAGACACTTACACTGGGGTATATTAGAGACTTGGAGTTCTCCTCATACTGTCTGTCCAGCTTCTTGTCCTGCAAACAAGCACAATGAAAAGGAAGTTGTAAAGCTCTTATATTGTGACTTTTTAGACCAAAACTTTCTTACTGTTCTATCCACTAATAATGATTACACCATGACACTGCTGAATTCTCAAATCTGTTCAGTCAGAAAAGGGGTTGATTAATTTTCCACAACAGTGAAAGTAGTTCAGGCTTGGGTTTAGAAAAAAATGAACTCGAGTGGCCTGCACAGAGCCCTGACCTCAACCCCACTGAACACCTTTGGGATAAATGTTTTTCCCCCGAAGTTGCTGCCCAACATGCCAACTGGAAGGCATCCTCTCCCAACAGTGCCTGACCTCTCAAATGCTCTTATAGCTGAATGGCCACGGTCCAAAATCTAGTGGAAAGCCTTCCCAGAAGAGTGGAGGTTATTATAAAAGCAAAAAGAAGACTAAATTTGGAATGGGATGTTCAAAAATCTTTGGCCATATAGTACTTCACCTGATTACTGTTCTATAACAGCCCAGCCCACTGTCTTTTATATATAAAAGGAATAAAAACCACAGAGGACACCACTTACCACACAGTGCACCAGGATGCTCAGCGGGATCCAGAAGAGGAGGGAAAAGACCACCACAGAGCCTACTATATTGTCAGCCAGGAACTTCCCTGAAGAGAGTTATATTTAGCTTCAAAATTATTGACATGCTTAGTAAAGGCAGGTAAAAAAAAAATTATGAAAATGTCTTAGTTAATTTGCTTAATCTTACACTGAAACCATGAGAAATCCAGCCTCTAATAGTAGTAAACATTCAAAGAAAATAAAAACCCAAAATATCAATTATTAGCACTCCTGCATGTAGTAATTTGTGCAACTTCCACTGGCCAAATGAACAGCACCGAGTCTTCTCCTATAAAGCTTGATGAGATTGGAGAATACCAAGTAAGGAATCTGAGGCTATTTCTATCCATATTCTCCAGGATTCTAGATCCTCATCTCCTTTTCAGTTCACACTACAGCTTTTCAATGGAATTTAGTTCAGGGGACTGGCATGGTGTGCTCAAAAAGCTTGATTCTATGATTATTCTTGTGTGGATTTGGATTCATATTTTGGATCATTGTCCTGCTGGAAGATCCAACCATAAAACATTTGTAGCTTGAAACGTTTGAAACGGCAGAAAGATTTTCATTTAAAAGTCTATAATGACTTGAATCCTAACAAGGTTCCCAGGGCCTTTAGGTATTAGGAGGTATTAGATTATTCGGTTCTTTTCTGTGTAACTATCCTTCTTTTCACACCAAACCCACCTTGACTGTTCTTTGCCAAAAAGCTCTGTTTGTCTCATGTGACCACAGAACCCAGTTCCAACAGCTCCTAGTAAACTGCTAATATTTGTGTGTAAATGGGGGGAAGGGGAGGGGGAAAAAAAAGGGAAAAAAAAAAAAAAAAAAAAAAAAAAGAAAAAAAAAAACACCCCCCAAACACCTTCCCAAACACGTTCCGAATAGTTTACTGGCATCAAGGCAGCGTATAATTGTAGACTAACTTGGTGATCCCAAATATGTCTCTGCAAATCTCCAACTGTGATACCTGTGGAAATTATTTTGCCTCTCTCACTTCCTCCTTACGGTGCATGGGGGAAAACATACACTTGTGTCCTTTTCCAGGCAGGTTCACTACAGCTCTGGTTCTAAATTTTTTGTCCTAGAATTGGATATGAGCTTTTCTAGATGTCTGTCTTTTTTTTTTTTTTTTAAATAGCCATTACCCATTTAATTTTTCTATTCTCCAATCTTCTCCACACAGATGGCTAAGGAACATGGCATCTGTATTACCTGATACTTATACGCAAGTCAACTTTTCTACTGAACATATAAATGGGAATAAGCTTTAGTTACATCTATCAATTGTTCACAATTCCGGAGCTGACTGTAGCTTTAGTCAAAAAAATAAATAAATAAATAAAATTAAATTAAAAAAAAAAAAAAAGAGCATCTTGACAATGCAATTAATCAACTATCATCACTTACCAAATGTGTTGATATCCAGTTTGTCAATAAAGTCCCACAACCTCTCGACAACGTCTTGTACCTGCTTCATGCATTTACCCTAAACGAGACAAAGACTCAACATAACATTTTATGGCATTTAAACAAAATTGCTTTTTTGTCTGAAATGCATCACCACAAAAAATGAGGAAGAGCAAAATAAAGGTGCTCACATGGCCATCGCAGAAGCCCACGGTGCAGGGCTTCCCTTTACGCAGGTACAGATAATTTCCATTTTCAAATTTAAAAGGAGTGCAGAGTCCATTTGGGTTCTTACAGCACACTTTACATGAGTTGTCTGTATCTGTAAGAAAGCAAAGAACCCATAGTTCAGTGTGAGTGACTTAACTACTCATTAATCTTCAGCAAGATTTCTTCTCATTTTTATTAAATTTATTTTACAAATATCGGTCAGACTATGAAGATGGATTTGGAGTGGTACTAGTGTGAAATGTTACTGGGCATCACATTTAAACAAGCCACACTTAAAAGTGTATGTAATATTTTAGTCCATCCAGCTACCACTGATAGTTGCTTGACAAAACCAAGAGACTCAGCGGAAAAATAGAAGTCAATTAAACGGACACAAAAACATGCCAAAACATTTAGTGAAGAGGGATTTAAGCATCACTAAGCAACAAACCAAACCAAAAGGCCTTATATGTGGCACACATTAAATCCAATTATGGTTCAAAGCTGGGTGTGTCAATGTAAATGAGATGTGCCCTTTCAAATGCAACTCCTGACTTTGAAAAGATGCGTCAAGAAATAGAAACTCACGCTTGCCATTAGACGCTTGTCAGTGCAAGGAATATTCCTTCGGTTTTTTTTAGTTGTTGCTTACCTTACACGTTGTTGACATGATAAATGTTTCTCAAATGACTCAAATGTTACAAAAACAAGTCTTAAATTATAAATCTGGAACTTAAAAAAAATAAATAAATAATAATAATTTAAGGTGGTCAAGGCTCAGGGTCGCCAAAAATTCATGAAGTCCATTTGGCATCATTTGCACAAAGAGTTTGTGAACCCCGGCTCTACAGAGACAGTAACCCGCCCCAGTGTACAAAACCTAATTCATGCAACTGAAAATCCCCTTTACAGATGTTATGGGTCCAACACTAGATTTAAAATACATGTGAAAACCTGTCTATGGTCTACTGTGCTACGCTAGACTTAATAGAAGGCTATCAACACTTCCAATACTCCAGCGCCACTGGAACCCCTTGCTTATCCCATAAATAAGAACCCCACTGTGGTTGTGTCAATGTGTCTGAGATAGAGTACCAGCGGAGACTAGTGTGAACTTAATCTGCACTCACCATTGCACGCGCAGGAGCGAAGGTTCTGTGTGGCCTCACAAAAAGGAACACACTCGCCTCCGCGACATTGGCCTTTATCCACACATACTGTGGTATCAGGCAGATTTCCAGGAGCTGGACACTCACTGCTGTTGCCTACCAAAAAAAAAAAAAAAATCCCTGAAAGTTAGTGGTGTCCATCCAAGATAAGAACTAAAGACAAAATGCTTTAACATATGACCTCGTTTATTTTTCCATTTGCCCGTTTTGTTTGGTGACCCAGAATGAAAAATGTAAACATGATTTTGGGAGCCAACTGCCATGTAAAATATAATGCCTGCCAGGCTCAGTGAAGATATTTTATGGCAGTGGGAGAGTTACTGTATTTCAATGTAAACAAAACGTCAGGAGACCGCAAGTCTGAATCCTGATGATGCCACATCCACACATGGTTGGGAACCAGGGATAATGAGATTCTGACTCACCTGTGCATGATGAGCTAGCTTTACACGTGGCGTTGATGGACTCCTGACAGATCTTACTTGCTTCTTGGAACATGCACTTGTAGCAGCATGGACTGTTCCTGTCACTGAGGTACAGGAAGAAAAACAAGAGTTTAAAAACAAAAAACAAAACAAAAAAAAACACCTGGTTATCATGTTGGATTTCAACATTTTGAAGTTAAACCAAGCAAAGCCTGAAAATAAAGTACGAGTCAGACTTGCTTTTGATGTACACTCCTTGGGAGGGAGGGGGCCATACCCCAACATCCCCCCCCCCAAGGAGTGTAGGCCAAGGAGAAGTGAAAGTTGTTATACAAACTGGAGAATCATAATATCCATGCATATTGATAATTTCCTATAAAATTAACAGGTCAGATACATCCCTCATCCAAGTCTGGACAATGACAATATAATACTGATATCATGCTAAACTATGTCACAATATGCTTTTCTGTGATATACATTTTTAAAAATGTTTTAAAATCAATTTAGATTAATTTTTGTAGAAATTACATAAATCATCAAAGAGGACTTTCTTAAAAATGCAACACTACTGTATTGCTGGCAGTTTGTCAGAAAAACTATATCTCGATACCATGCATCATAAAAATCATGATTTTTTTTTGTTGTCGTACCACCCACCCCTACCCTCACAATTATCAAATACAAGCCAGGTTTCGTCAAAGTCTCCTACTGTACCAGATTTGTGTGAACAGCTGTTTTCACATACGTGATGGTGTATCATGAACGGATTTCTCTGTTACATTCAAATGTTTGACATGACTCTGCTTTGTCTCACAGCATACCTGCACTGCACACCCTTCTTCAGCTTGCAGTTGGCTGTACAGCAGGGGTCATCATTGCGACGGAGGAGCCCTGGGTCGCACTCCTCTCCTTCTTCCACCCGAGAGTTGCCACACAAGTTGCTCGTGCGTACCTTGAAGCACTGTGGAGCCTTGACCCTCAGAGTCCGGCTCACTGAGGCTTTACTGCAGTTGGAGAACCGCTGGAATAAACCGAGATGCAAGGACACAGCGCGCAAATTATGGTATGTCAGAAACCTCATTTATAAACTTTAACAAATAAATGGTATTAAACCTTTGGGAATATTTTGTTAATATAGTTACGGGCAGGTGAAGGGAAGGTGAGTGTGTGGACGCTATTTTTTTAACCTCATCTCAGTGAGGTTCATATAACTATGATGCTTGCAAGTTACTTATTCTTGACTGTTTTACATTAATGGTATTAGACATGACAAACTGAGTGAAATAGCTATCGAAGACACTGTACCTTGTTGTTTGGATGGTCTCCACTCACAGCGATGGGGTACATTACAAACTTGCCTCCTTGCTCGTCACTTGGGGCACAGTAAGCAATGTTGTCTGGGTCATGCTCTGCTCCGAAGTTGTGTCCAAGCTCGTGAGTGGTCACCAGATCTGCTTCCTGCATGTTAATAATCAACACAAAGAGGGCATATTTGAATTAACAAAAAATGTAACTTGCATATGGTCATATATTAAGCATTTACACACAAACCTTGGTAAGAATGGTCTTGCCATAGTTCTTAGTGCTGGTTAAGCCTGTGTTCAGGTAGCTGGCTTTCTTCACTGAAGGAACTGGATAGTAAGCTGTAACAAGGAGAAAGAAAAACCTCAGCTATAAACCTCTGCCTGCTTTTGAGAAGGTGTATTCTAGCTTGTAAATCTGAAACACAGCCATACGTTTTGAGCAGAGTCCTCCCAAGGCCTGGTCTCTGGAGGAAGCTACATACGCAAGACCAAGAGTGCCTTCATCAAAGTCCTGATAGGTAAAGAGGTGAGCCAGGCACACCGCTGAGGCGTTGTCCGCTATGTCTGAACTGAATTGCTGAGAACACAGTCAGAAACAAAATTTATTTATTTAAAAAAAAAGAAAAAAAAAAAAAAAAGTTTCTAGATGTAGCCAGCATATGTTATCCACTACTTAGCGATGCAGGTAGGCCAATTATTTTTGTTTTATATCAACACAGTTGAAAAATGTATTCATTCAATCTTCCATAAATGCTTTATCCTGGTAAGGGTCATGATGAATCCAGAGCTTATCCAGGGAACACTGATCTCTTCGTACAAACACCCTGGAAAGGACACTAGCCGATCTCCTCACACAAACACACATCCATCTTTGTGGGGACACTCATTGACATAATGCACTCCCTACCCACTTACCTTAACCATCACAACTAAATGCCTAACCCCAACCCTTTCCCTAACTTAAACCCTAAAACTAAGTCTTAATCTTCAAAGAGCCCTTTGAAGACGCGAGGACCAGCCAAAATGTCCTCACTTCCCAAAAATGTCCCAATTCTGCAGGTTTAAAAATAAATAAATAAAATAAATCAAAATAAATATTCCAGTCCTCAATACGTAGCTAGTGCAAGTACATACACACCCCTACCTGTCATCAGAAGGATTCTCTAACACGCCCAGAGGATGTGTGTGTCTTTTGCATAAAATAGAGAGAATGTGACCGGGTCCAAAAGCTTTTCTTGCCAACCCTATTTCTTTCACACTGCTATTCTTTTGTCAAAGTGATCAAAGTGTAATTCCACTAATATATACAGTTATCTCAGATCATATTATAATATGGGCATTAGAGAAATGGGCACATGAGATGAGCATGATGTAAAGAGTGTTTTACCATATTTATACATTTAGTAAACCAGAAGCCTTCAACGGCTCTTCACAATAATATTAGGATGGTCCATTTACCATCCTTTCAACAAACAAAAACCCACACAAAATGTTTAGATTTAGAAGTTTAAGAATTTGAGCACTCACTTCTAGAAGCTTCTTAACATCCCACACTTGGTTGTCTTTTGGTCGTGGGCTGCCTTCCATATTATAGTGAAGCTGTCCTTGAGACACTTTAGTGGGAAACTTGTTTATGATGATCTGTTACATGGAACATGATTAAAGCTAAATCATGAATTATTACATGGCACCACAGACAAAACTGAATATCAACGATAGAGCTGATGGATGATGTGTAGCAGAAATAGTCACGCAGAAAACAATCACTACACACAATGAAAAAACCACATAATGTTCATGATTGTGTCCTAAAGAGGACATTGTGTTCTTCTGAGGAATTGTCATATGAGGAGTGACTCAGTGGAGAATGCCATTCCACCATTCACGATAAACAGACAATGATAAGTCAGATAGAGCAAGAAGGGGAAAGGGCTTTAAGATTTACAAACTGAGTCTTAACCAAGTCCATGAACATTACAGATTGGAGACAGTTACTTTATCTGGTACAAGAGGTTTCTCTTGAACTGTGTGGTACAGACCTGATGAATCTGTACACCATAGCCTTTAAACTCATCATCCCACGAAGTGTTCCTGTAGATGTCATCCACTCGGTCAATCAGCTCAATCTGAAAGAAACCAAACACACATTCAGTACTAAATATGCATTTTGAACATTTTTAGGCAAAGTAGGATATTCCTATAGTATGTGTGTGTGGCAGGCTGCGAAACATCTTCACATAGTGAAAGTCTCAGTTTCTATATATCGTTTTGAGAATTACAGGCTTTCCTGAACTGAACTATGTGCCCGTTTTGTACATACGATATAATCCATCTTTATACCTGCAGTACCAATCAAAAGTTTGGACACATCTACTCATTCATAGGGTTTTCTGTATTTTGACTATTTTCTACGTTGTAGAACAATACTGAAGACATCAAAACTATGAAATAAC
>JAOTRR010000002.1:11211107-11227803 GCA_028570945.1 Gogo arcuatus
CCTTCAGGCCATGGCTGCCCCCTTCAGGCCATGGCTGCCCCCTTCAGGCCATGGCTGCCCCCGTAATACTGAAGCCATGTAATAGGAGTTTGTTTTAGGAAAGATGTGGACACTTCAGTGTGGAATATAAATAATACAGAAATGTATTTCCTGATATCATTTGAATGTAAATAAAAGCTTTGTGGTGTTTAATACCCAAGAGGACATTTTGCAGCTCTGCTCACTCTTACATTGGGATGGGTGGTTACTGCATTAAACCCTTAATGCTAAGAAGAAAAACAATAATTTTCCAAAATACTGTCAACACTTATGTCGGCAAGTTCCAGCTCAAACCAGAGAGAAACTAAAACAATGAGTCAGGCAGCTAATGAGATTAGCTATGAGGTTACACTGTTGTTGGTTTGAGACGCAGCAGCTCACAGCGTCGTGTTTCTGTGCTAAAAGGAACTGCAGCTAAAATGTCTGGTAGCTAACAAGCTCCTCACCAAACTCTTCGTCCTCTTCCTGTTTGCTCAGCTCCTTCTCCGCCGATCTGGGATTCAGTGCACTCTTCACCCAAAAAGGCGCAAATGTGAGGGTTAAAAGGATCAGAAACTTCATTCTAGCGGCGTCGCATCTCACTGCCAGGAAAGCAGCTCTCAAAAGATCATTTCCAACTCCTGTTGTTTTTATTTGCGCTAAAGCAGGGTTTTAAACCGCACCCATGATCATGATTATGATATTAACGGTCTATAGTGTCTTCTTGTCAATGAGAAAATAAAATATCCCACCATTTGCCAGAAACCGCGTCGACTAAACTTCTCGTAGGTGTATTTCCGGATCAGAAATATTCACCACGATATGGGTCGTTTTCATTGCGTTTCATTTTTTCCCCCACCCGTATTTCAACTTTCTACGCTCGTAACGGTTACTGAATCATTCCTACAAGCAGGCAGGTGATTGGACAGACCACAAACTACGAGCCAATCCTGAAAGAGAAGGCGGGATATCGCGGGAAAGCGGTAGTATAAATCATTCCCTATTAAACTGAGGACACTGCCCTCTGTGGCCGGTTCCGATTATTACAACCAAGTGAAAGGAAAATCAATGGCTGCAGTAATAAAAAGCTGAGAGGTCATAAAGGTGATTCGAGGATGTTTATCTCGCACTCAAAGACAAATGAAAGCTTTTAAACCCATACATAGAGGTTTAAATCTCTTTTCGGTCCTCCGAGCTGTCTGTGGATCCTTTTGTAAACTGCAGTATGAGAATATTTTAGACTTTATTAATAAACTATTTAGGTAAAATGTGTGCTTTCTGCTTTGCTCTGTTAAAGATGTATTATGTTACTTTGTACATTTTACAATACGTGCTATGTAGAGCAGTGTATAGAATTTAGGAGAAATGTATATATCCAACATTTTTAAAAGGGGCTATATCATGGAAAAACTCACTTTTTCAGTGCTTGTGCACATATATTAAAAAAAATATAAAAATCTGGAGTGCCTACCAACTCGAACTCTGAAACAAGGCAACCCAGTTTCTTTTGTGCTGCCGAGATCAGAAAACATGCTTCAAACAAGCCATTCAGATTTGGCTCCCCTTCTTACATAAAGAGGGGAGCTCATTAGAATTATACCACCCTTTATCTAAGTATCTCCACCCACGGCTTCAGAGAACCACGTTTGCAAATGTGCATCATTATTTTTTCTTGCAAGCACAGGACCTGCTAACATGTCGAAGCAAGCTAAGTACGTGAACTGCTCTGTTGCCGGCTGCACAGACCAGCACACGTCATTACATTGGCCCCCGGCCTCAGAGGACAGAAGAGCTGAGTGGATTGAGTTTATCTTTGATAGCAATGTCCCAGCTACAGTTGGCAAAAAGCTGTTCGTGTGTGCTAACCACTGTGTGTCTGACTGCTTTACCAACCTGGGCCAGTACAACACAGGAACTGCAGTGAAATTGTTCCTAAAACAGGGATCAATACCAACTGTCCTTGGCAAAACTGCAGAGAAGTATTTAAAAAAACAAATTATGCTATGTGTTTCTTTGGCCATTTAGCACTAGCTGTCACTAACAGCTGAAGGAACAGACACATGCTAATTTTCTAGAAAGTTATTGGCTGCAGGATCCACAATACTGTTAATACTACTAGTTTGTTAGTTGAATATCTGTAAGATGAACTTTCTCACATCAACATTCTTAAAAATAATGTGCAGTACTTTTGTAAAGTTTGCAAGTTTTTTATCAAAAAAAATGCCTTGGTTCTTTTGTTTTAGATATGTAAATATCTTCGCTCTGATTGACTACCATCCAACCTTGTCAACCACACCCACAGATTATTTTAGCAAATCAGAGCAAAGCTATTTACATATTTAAATTTAAAGGCACAGCCAAGATCAGCCTGTCTTACTGTACAAGGTTTTTATACCATGCTAATGGCATGAGAATTTTTTTTTTTTTTTTTTTAATGCCTTAAACTTTGCAAAATTATTTGGGGGAATAATATAAAATAATTGAAAAGGGGTATACTGTATCCTTTCAATAAAGTCTGATTGGGGAAAACTGTATATAGAAACTAAGATGGCACTGAAACTCAAGTGCCCTATATTGTAGGTTTACATAACATACCTAATAAATGAGTGTACAAAATACATAATAAACTGGCAACTCTGTATAATTTCAGTGTTGATGGCATAAAGAATAATAAACACACCTTTTTTGGGAGAAACTATAATTTCATTTTTATGTAGAACTACACACATGCAAATATACAAGTTTACCATCCTATGAAAGGGGGTGTGCATTTTCTTTTTTTTGCTGATATTCAGAAAATACAATTAATATTTATTTCTATGATGTATCAAAAACAAACAAAATTACACATTAAAAGTCATCTAATAGCAGTTTCTGGAGCAAGGTTACAACATTGCCAAAGACTCCCAAATTACAAATTACAATGGTCATACATTCTCTCCTTATAAAGCAAGTGTATAGGTGAAAAAAATCTGGAATAGGCAAAGCTGGAGAGTTACAGACACAAATCTCACAAAAAACTCTTACTACAAAAAAGAGCTATAGGCATGCAGTAAAAAGATAACCATAACTGTAAAACTGTACAAAATAAACTCTCTCCAAGCCGTCAGAGAGAGATCACATTGCTGAACAAATAAAAATGAGTTACCTCCTATGTATGTAGATCTGTGCAAGAGCCATAATTGTTGCCTGTTGTGTGTGAAACTGGCTTCTGGAATTTTGAGAGATATTAAAGTGATGAATAAAAGATGAACATGTAACCACCTAAATGTGGTCATTAGGCTGATGTTCCTCAGTGTAGTCAGTGCGCTCATACAAAACCCCTGAAGTGTAGAAGATTAAAAAAGAATGCCTGTTTAAAAAAAAAAAAAAAAAAATGCTTCACAAATGAAAATATTTTGAATATGGGCAAATTTAATCAGCATTTCTTATGAGATTATTCTAAATATTCAGCCTGTTTTTAGATGCTTCCATGTACGTGAAGCTTTAAATTTTCTTATTATAATGACTTCTTTCTAGAAATAAACACGTAAAATTAGAAGAATTATCTGCCAGTTGAACAAGACTCAAGTTTGAAATGATCAAATCTGTTTCTAGACAATTCTACTAATCATATAATGTTTATTGTAATCTTAATAGGAAATACTAGTCAAATACTAATCTGACTATATTCAAGAAGTTCAGTTGCTAAGATTGACACGCACCGCAAAAAAAAGAAAAGAAAGAAAAGAAAAAAAAAAAAAAAGTTAACCAACGCATTTTCGTGAGTCAGCCACATGAAAAATTTGGATCACAGAACATCAAGGGGGGCACAATTTAGAAGCAAATATCTGTGTCAAGAAATTCTCTTCTCTTAGCATTTTAGAAGGTTGCTTGGCACAAATATCATCCATGGATCACCCTGAAAACTATATCTAAATCTAAGATAAAAAATATCAGTGACAAACTGCTTCGTTCAGGTAGACCTGAGAATAAAAGATAGAAAACAAAGCTACAACAGTGAGGGAATAAGTGAGGTACTCAGAACTTAAGGCTAAAACTGTCTTAATGCTGATAGCTACTGAAGAATGGCATTAACAATGTGGAAAAGGTTCTATCATCATAAACTACTGAATGGAAGTGCAATAAAAACACAGATACTTAGATTATTCCCCTAATATGGCAGCTTTACTGGGGGAACACAGGAAAAGATTTACATGGCTCTAGTGAGCTACATACTGTCCAGCTACATCGACACATTCTCTTATAATTGACATGAATTCAGATTTTAAAAAAAAGAAAAGAAATAATAATAAAATAAATGATATGGTAAAGGAGCTTGACTACATATGGCCCCATTTAAGTGCACATCATGACAAAAATGATTATAATAAGCTTATAATAGGTACAGGCTTCTAAAGCATTCGATAGGAACGTGAACCAGACACTCGCTGTAATATTTATGTCTGCAATACATCTTCATGCCTCATAGGAGGTGCTGTTTTGCCTGCAGGACAAACGGATCGCATAAACCACATCTCCAAATTGTCCAAACTTGCATAGATAGTGTGCTAGACTTAAATTAGGACAAATCAAAACAGTCTTGAAATCAGCCAGAGTTTATAATCCCTGCCACGATTACAGTGACTGCGTTATTTTTGATGGAAATCTGTTTCAAGTCACACGAATGAAATGCACATGCAAGTTTCCAACCATCTGACCCGAGATATACTGGGCTGTACATTATGTTGTTGCTGTTCCATAAGCACTGTTTAATACACACAGAGAGGACTGTAAAAATAATTGTGGCACTGGTTGTACTGCTCTTTTGCAGGGATCTGTTTAAAAGCAGGCCAGAAGGTTTGAACATTGCCGATTTAAAATATTTTTGGTGCTCATAATATTGGGCCGTTTCACTACCATGCTTCAGTCAATTTGGTAAAGTGCTTTGTGAATATTTTCACATGCTGTAAGAAAACCTAACATGATCCAATGAGACATAAGAAGAACTAAAACTCTGCTAGCAATTAGTTTAGTAATGTGTGTAACATATTAACTCAACAGAGAACCTCCTGCTAATAGCAGCAATGCTGATGTGAGAGTTGGGTAAGCTAACCCTTGTGTTACTAAGAACAAGAAAACATGACAATGTGATTCAAAAAAAAAAAGTTACAAGTAAACACCATGCTGTACATTTGATTAAAAGACCCTACTCATACAGCAAGCTGTAAAGTGACCAAAGAGTCCCTTGTGTGTCCAAGTTAGAGTGAGAAACCAGTAAAGTGTTGAGTGACCCAAGTGCTACTATACACACAGAGCTCCATGAAGTGCAGTGTGAGTATGTATTTCATTAATATGAGTCCTCCACAAGCAGATCCACTATATACCAAAACCCCCAGCTAGAACAACAGGCATCAAGCTAAACAAGTCACGTCCCCTAAGAATCGGAACACCCCGAGAGTGCACAACTGGCGACTCCACCGCTCCCATGTACTGCGTTACATCCAGCACATGTAAGGTCTTGCTTGGTGTCATCATGCCAGTGTGCCCGCTATCTGCTACCTGTCTCCTGGAACCAAGCCAAGTTGTGGCGTGAGATGGGTCACAGCGCCGGCTTCAAATGCGCTCCAAGAGCTCCAAGCTGGAGTGTGTGGGGGAGAGGAAAAAAGAAAACAAAAGGAGATGGCAGTCGTGGTGTCCGTTAGGTTGGTAAGGGGTCGTCGTCCCCTTTGCTGCACTTACACTTGCAGCACAGCACGAACGGTGTGGCCAGCAGCAGGAATGGAGAAGCTACCAGCAGGAGCAGGCCGAACCCAGCAAAGATACCAATGACCTGGAGACGCACACATAAGAGGGTTAAGATCGTCTTTAGACAAAACACTTCTGACAAAACAGGCAGAACACAAAACTTCAATCCAAAGTTCTTAATACAAAGGTGTTCAACTCAAATTCTGACCAGGTCACATCAACATTTTCTTGAGCCCATGAAGGACTATAAACTAAGGCTATTTATTTTATATCATAGACTATTATTATCTATTATACTGAATCTATTGATTCAATTACTCTTCTCCAAATATCAAAAATGTTAAGAAAAAGATTTAAAAAGAATTATTTTTAGTCTCCCATCATCTCATCTTCATGCTCCATCAGTGTCTTTTTCTCAACAGATATAGAGGTCTGTACACTGGGTGATGCTTGCCAGGATTTGGAGTCAACCACTGAATCACACTAAAGGCCAACACCTGATGTGTTTCCGAATTGTTTTTAAACGCAGGTCTGAAATCAGTGCAGCGTACAGGCAACGATTTGACCAACGCTTCAGCCCTGTGAGATGTAATCCCATGCTCTAGCGTAGTCACTATTCTATGGGTCTGGTGTACTTTTCTAGATATTACTGGTCTAGTGTGAAAACATTAAGCCGTAGTCCTAGTACTACTACTAGTGTTACTAGTTACTACTATTTATCATTTCAGTATTTTTTTTTTTGAATGAAACAAGGCAGCAGCCTGTATTCAGCCCACGGGCCTTGAGTTTGACACACACTGTAAAAATCTGCTAATACCTGATACTTAAACTGCCCCAATATTTTTTTTTTGAGTTGTCCTGCAGAATGTCATCTAAAATGGTGCCACAAATTGAGCGACTGCAAAGGACAAATTCCTGCCCGTCACCCAGGGATGCTCAAGAGCTGCGTATGACTCATTCTGAATTCATGGCAACTTGATTTGGCTTTACATAACTGACCACAAATGTTCTCAGGAGATCAGGATTCATAAACATAGCATGAGAAAAGATATAATCTTGGCATTTCCTTTTATATACACACACAACTTCTCATTCCCACCTCCTCTTAATGGAAAACTCCAGGATTTTTTTTTTTAAGCTGAACCCTATCTTTGGGTCCAAATATTAAATAGGGACAAAAGCTACTGAAATCAGTCCAGCATCGAGTTAGAACGCTATAACTGGCAACCGCAAAACAGCTACACCATGTAATTCTACAGGGAAATCATCCGCAAGTAAACCACTTGTTTTCACCAGTGACAGGCTCATAATATTATTAAGTGTCTGACAACATGGAAAGCATTCCGACAGGAGATACACGTGCCTGTTTACCTCAATAACTGTAAAGAAACTGTAGAAAATGACTGTTTCTACACTCATTGCTTTACCTTTCTCTTCTTCCGGTCTCTGATGGAGAGCTGCATTCAGTGCCTGGATTTGATTATCGCATGGGGGCCATTTTCTGATGTTTACAAAAGGGATCCTTTCCATGTTGTCAGACACTCGTTCATATTGTCATAATCAACTAAATATTCGAGCATTACTTTGGAAACAGACTTCGCAAATTCTGTGTGACTTCTTTTGTAAACATCAGGAAACAGCCCCCGTGCGATAATCGTTTTGCAGCTGCCGGTTAGAGCATTCTAACTCAATACTGGACCGATTTCAATTGTTTTGTCCCTAGTAAATATTTGGACTCAAATTGATGGGAAAATAGGGCCCAGGTTAAAAAATATATCAGAGCCTCCCTTGAATTTAAATCACAAATGACTTTTAATTCTCATTGATAGGCAAAAGGATGGGGTCATGTAAAGGAAATAAAGAGCATCAGTAAGATGTCCTGCAGTTCTGCTGACTGAAGAAGGTGCAGTTGCAGCGCTGCAGAGAGTAATGTAGCAGTGTCAGTCTGGTCCAACGCTGTCTCACTCACTGACTCCAAACTCCCTGTTGAGCAACAGATGGCTCTGTGCAAAGCGACTTCAGCCCTTCCCTTTAGATGTGGATGTAAGCACTAAAGTTAATCTGGACTCCAGGCAGTGTTCAACGTTACACGCAGTTCAGGTTTAATTGCACAACTAGTAACATTACTGTGGTCTGTGTGACATTTCGACATTTATTTAATAGGGAAAGTAACTTCACATCTTTAAAAACCTTTTTCCAGACTTCATTTGTACAGTTTTCTTTCTGAGATCATTAACTCATGTCCTTATCATTAAAAGAAAAGAAAAAAACAACCACCACCATGATCTGACATGCACTAGGAAGGTTATGTATGGCACAGAATATAAGAGAATGTCTAAAGAGAAGTTTATCCAAGATAGACAGACCATTTCCAAAACCATTTTTCTTTGTGTACTTTTCCACATCTGTAACTTAGTGCCTTTAAATGTCATACTTTGCTTCACTTTCCAGAATTATATTAGAAGCCTGGGCAATATACAGAATATACTGTATCAAGAAGAAAAGCATGACAGGGTGTGCAGTTATGAAAATAAAATCCCCCTATTAAAAAAAAAAAAAAAAAAAAAAAAAAAAAAAAGGAGCCTTTTTTGTTACTTCTTTCCCAACACCTGGCAAAACCTCTTCTTGCCTTAATAACAGCAGTAATCCTGCCAGGTAATGATTTTAGCACACACTTCTACTAACTGGGTACACAGTTTTGTTAGAGTTCAAGGTACAGGACCCGATTTTGCAGCTTCACCTGCTGTTCAAAAAAAAAAAAAAAAAAAAAAAAAAAAAAAAAAAAAAAAAAATCCCATAAGTTTTCTTTGGGACTGAGGTCCAGTGATTTGGCAAGCCAGTCACAGTGTCCAAATGTGTTCACAGTGCCAAACCTGTTTCCAAATGAGAACCGAATCCAAAAATGCCAGGTAAAAAAACAAAACAAAAAAAGTGAATTTCAGTTCTGCTTATTGGTTCTGCAATAACTCTATTATTGCAAACAAAGGCCACATAAGCTACGTATGCAAGGACGTACATAGCTACCTGGCAGAACATGTCTACGTGAATACATCACGCATCAATGCAACAGCATGGTCATTTGTTTAGATACGAGCTAGCATGCATAGCTAATGTCAAAAAGTTGTTTTGTTATCTAAACATTTGACTTTTTTTTTTGTCTGTCCCTGCTCCACTTATCACATGTTAAAGCAGGTATAATTAGTTAGCATTCACCGCTCTCCACTTTTCTCTCTCAGACTTTCGTGTGCAGAAAGTTTAAGAGGCATCATTACATTTTACTGCACTGACCCTGGACTCAGTTCTTCTGACATTCATCTTGACCACAGCAACTTACTAATGTCATTTTCTTTCATTCATTTTATTGAGCTCCATTAATTGATTTGGTGATTCCACCAAACAAGTCTCCTGGGAATCAGTTGTTACCATGGAAACAACGATGAATTAGAATTAATATATGTTTGAAATATATTGGTCACAGCTGATACGACTGTCACAGCTGTGCTGTTATAGAAAAATATTTGACCACAATCAGAATCATGTTTTCAACATTAAAGATGATACATACACACACACACCACACGTTTCAAGGAGTTCTTCTGTATTTCACAACTGTCTTGTATTTTTTACATAATAATAAAAAAAATTTAAAAAAAACATTAAATATTTAGCTCACAAACGTTTTTCTTTACCCAGTCTTATAGCAAAGCTGAACCAAACAGAATCCCCCTGAGACATTTTAGAATAATTTGTGATTTAGAACAACCTGTCATACTGTGAGAGGTACAAAACACAGGACTTAAACAAAATAGCAGCTTATGCTCTTATTAAGCGTACACTACAAACCAATAGCCTAGAATCAGTGGAATAAATGACTTTTCCTCAGTCATGTATGAGTGCACGTGTACACTCTTCAGTCACACAGCTCTGTTCATAAAAGTAAAGGAGCAAAGAAAAGGAAAAAGGAGAAGGAGGGGGTGGGGGAGGGGGAAGCACAGGTGCCCACCTGCGTTCTGTGCCAAATCACGGAGGCTCTGGAGTGGCCCAGCTTGTTGCGGCAGGGTCCTTTATCGTAATGGATCAGGAGGAAGTCATCCTGTCAAACACAGGAGAGGGCGCTATTTATCTCGGCGGGTGTGAGAGACAGTCGCACAAAAGGCTTGGCTGTGGCCGCAGCATGGTACAAGTGACAGACACATGGCCACCAAGCAGCAATATAAACATGCTGGGCTATATTTGTTCTTGGAAGCACATCTGAAGCACATGTGAGATAACACTTAAGAGAGGGAGCACTTACGTCCAGAGACTCCAGGCAGTACCAGCAGAATGCATGCTTGCAGTTCTTGCACATCATCTGGGCACAACCTTCATCTCGCTCAATGTACACTTTACATTTGGGACAGCGCTTGATAGGAGCATCGTCGTCATCACTCTTAAAGAAAGAACTGTGACAGAAACAGACAGGTTGTCATCCAGAAGCACCCGTTGTACATAAAGCAAATTGGCAGCAGGGGCAGATCAAAGCTCTGCAATAAATTTCATCTGTAAAGGTTTGATGTAAAGATTTCAAATTACACTTTACAGAGAGCAGACATTTCCATCTTGCATATAACACAACACATTCACAAGCAGGAGTATTAGAGCAGGGGTACTACTCATCTAAAATTTGAGAAGGTCCAACTACATACATTTCTGTGGTTACAAAGGTCTGGATAAGCAACTCGCATGACTCGGTGGTGACAACAGTTACCAACAACAGTTACTTTTTAATGCTTAAGCTTTAAGAATTAGTTCACGGCTATAAATAGGACACACCAATTTGTTGTGGTTACATTTTAGTTCACATGTTAGTTCCACTTTTGACCAGGGCCAAAAACTATTATCAGAAGAGACAAATCTATTTTGAACTTAAAGCAAAGAATAAATGCAACTGTCTAAACATTCATGGCAGTAAGTTTTTTTTTTTTCCCTCTTTCCCTTCTTCTCTGGACCAAGCCATGTTTTCACTTGACTATTCAGATCAGAGAAGGTAAATCAAGTTTAAAAATATATATGAAAGTCTATGAAAACTCTTTCTTCTCTCCATGAGATGCCTTCAGGTAAATACTTTACATAAATGCACAGAACAAGCTGCAACAAAGGATCTGCTACAGAAACCACAGTGGTTCATGTTGAAAAAAACAGGAGTTGCTGAAGTACAGCTTGTTTTTTTCATACATTGAACAGCTCTGCTACATTACATTTCAGTTCGGTGTGCTAAAATATATTTAGATTTCAGCCTAAAACCCCTGAAGCAAAGGGCACAAGTCTGATCATTATCTATACACAAAGCCACATAAATATTGAATAGCAACACAATATCCCAAGCTGTTAGTCTGAGACTCACATTGGAACGCCAAATAGAGGAAAATAGCTGTTGATGCAAGACAGATGCGTGAATGAGGCTCAAGGAGAAGAGACCAAGCAGTACCTGCTCTCGCCAGGCAGAAAGGCGGTGATGGGCGGGTTCTCCTGGCACTCCTGGCCTGGGTGCCAGCTGGCCTTGCAGGCAGAACAGAATTCCAGCATGCAGTTACCACAGCGTACCAGCTGCGGCCGGGCGGAGTCTGCCTCCTTTAGCTGGCACACGGCCTGGCACGATGATGACGGACACCACGTCCGGCATGGATCCAACAGCACCTCTGTAGTGGGGAACAGAAGAGTAGTGTGTGTGTGTGTGTGTGTGTGTGTGTGTTTTTACCCATTCTGACCAGATCACCATGGTTACACCGAGGAGGCTCAGAACAAGACCATCCTCAATTAACACACTCTAAAGTAACTGTCAGCACAGCTGCTTCTTTCAGCTCTGATGTATTAGCTACACGATTTTTGTATACTGACGTGATCATGTAGTAATAGTCACCTTTAGCAACAAGTCAGATATGTACTGACCTCCCACAGTTCTTATTTTGTTCCATGTGCAAGCTGAAGAGAGATTCCACGAGGTGTCTCTGCAAATATGAAATTTACTTTCAGCTTGACTGTCATTTCCATGTTGCTCTGAATTCACCAGGCAAATGTCGACTTTGTTTCTACTTGCAGTGCAAAATTGTTACATCTTTCTGCTCTAGTGCTTGATAAAATTGTAATCTGTTTTTCAGTCTCTCGCACTCTCAGGACTGATACCAGTCACGTGCGGGAACAAGGAGAGACTCTCACTGAGAAGAGCGTGGGTAGAAGTGCCATACAAGTGCATACTAGTCTTCATTAGAAAGAAAAACAGCCATCACTACCTCCAGACAGAAACACTACCCTGCTTTGAAGGTCTACCTGCTTGAATGAAGAACTGCATTCATATCATCTGTTCAACTCATCCAAACAAAGCTGCTGGAAAAACACATTTCAAAAAGCAATACACTGCTGTACAATCAGATGCCCGACTGCCTCCTGACAAGACTTGACCCCGTCTCTGTAAATAAAACCAGTAATAATAGCGAACACACTATTTATTATTTAACCTTAGGATGTAACTTTCACTGAAACCTGGATTTCCTGTTCCTGATGAATGTCAGATTAATTATAATTAAATCTAACAAACTTACAAATCACTAAATGTCCTATTGACACAGTAGATACTCACTTTAGAGTTTGCAGCAGTCTGTCATTATATGTACAATTCAACATGGACTTGCACTAATATATACAGAGCCTCCAGAAAGTATTCAACCCCTAGGGATTATTTCTCTTTCTGCTGTATTGCAACATCAAATCTAAGTATTACAATGGGATTTTTTTCTGCTCCTTTTGAAGTGACTCTCTACAGAAATAAAATTAAACAATTTATTTAGATGTCCTCAAAAAATAATTAAAAAAATCTAAGCACTACTTAATTGATAAGTATTCACCCCCAAAGTAAATATTAAGTGCACTGTCCTTTTGCAGCTTAGCATATTTTGATTTTCTTTCCCATTCCTTAAAGCAAATTTTCTCCAGCTCTCCCAAATTAGATGGAGAACTTTGGTGGACAATATTCAGGTCATGCCATAGATTTTCAGTAGGACTTAGGTCTGCTCTTTGACTCTGCCATTCCAGAACACAAAGTGTCTTTGCTTTTAAACCAAATGCTTCAAAATCATTTATTATTCATTATAACTCCTTCAGTGTTGAAGCTGGACACTTCTCTTACAATTGCCCTTCTTGCCCATGTGCTGATCCTGATAGCGTATGGGTTGTGCCATATTTCTTCCACTTATACCGGATTTCATGCAGCTCATAGGAAGGTCTAAAGCTTTTCTGATCTTTTTTTTAAAAATAACCTTCTCTAGCTTTTCTTTCCTCCTAACAATTTTAATCTCAAAGCTCCAATGGCGGTTCCTTGGTCTTTACGACAGCAGAACTTTCATTTTGGCTGAGAGACCTCCAAAAACTGTCAGACATATTTATTGTGCAACCGGACAATTAAACACAGGTGACATACCCTGGTTAACATATTTAGTGTGAGTGGCTCAAGAAAATTAAATATTACTCCTAATTAAGACCGTTAAAAGAAAGGAAGGGGGGGGTGAATTAATTAAGCAGTTTTCAGATTTTTAAATTTTAAAAAAAAAATAATTCTGAGGACATCTAAATAAATGATTTTTGTAGTCTCACTGCAAAAGGAGCAAAAAAACAAAACAAAACATTCTGATGTACTTAAATTTGATGCTGCCATCAAGCAAGAACAGAAAATCATCACTAGGGGGTGAATACTTTCTGGAGGCTCTGTATGTAATGGCAGTACTTTGGCATGTCTTTTAGTTAGAAAGTGAAAGAAGTGTAATACTTGCCGCTCTGTGACTTGTCACAGAAGCTGACTATTAAGTTTATCAAAAAACTAACCCACTTGTTTGATTTATGCTCTACAGTGGTCAGAGCTCTGGGATTACTACACAACACAGTATAAATAACACAGTACGTAAAACGCAGGCAAATGTGAATTCAAATTCTCTAACAAGACTTTGCCTTAAAATGCAATATAAAAGTCTACACAACTTATCTTTAAACTATCATTTTAAACTAACTCAGTTTCGTCAACAGTTGTTTTTTTTTTGCAATGTCATCTCCTGTCCTTTTGCTGCTGTGGCTGTGTTAGATCTTGATAAACAGACACATAACTGCTTGTTAAATGCCGGCAAAAAAAAATTGTTGCATGCTGTTCATCTTAGCTGCAACTTCATAACATTATTAGTTTTCAGCTAATGACTTAAGGGTTGCCATGAACATGCAAGAGTCTGCTGGCTAAATGTAATCAGGTCATTTGGGACCAACAAATTTGCATGTGAAAAGCTTGTATTCTCAGGATGCAAGATGTGCTTAGTCTTTTTTTTTTAATCTTTGTTCTGAAATGGACATGTAATCCAAAGAACTCGTGTGATTCAGGAATAATAAAACAGTGTGAGCAAAAGACCAACTTAAACTTCTGGGTGACACTGATGAATGAAAGCAGATGGTAGGAGGTGTGTGTGTGTGTGCGCCTGCACGCGCACACACCACGGGAACTCTCAGGTGAAAGAAACTACACTCAGGCAACGTGACCTCCATAGGATGCATGTGTACTGACACCAGTCTACTGAATCACACTCCTACTTGCTCCCTCTCTCGCACGTTTGCTCATGGCTGTTTCTCCACACACAGAAAGGAGAATGAAATAATACAGGTGGAGAAAAAAGTGCAATGTGTTCGTACACACGTTTAAAAAAAAAAACAAAACAAAACAAAACAAAAAAAAAAAACCACCACTGGGAGAGAGAGCCATGGTGACAAGCAATCCCTTCAAACCACCACCAAAGATATTTTCAATCTGTAAACCAATAGAACCCAAGTGACAATCTTACAGTGCTTCCATAAATAATAATAATAAAAAAAGACTTTAAATATCATCTGAACACATTTGAAAAATGAACACATTTCACTTTATTTCAATAGTCAGTTCAATGAATTCATTCCTGTTCTTTTTGAGACAATATATATAGGACAAATGTATAATTCAAAGGCATTTACTACGGACCCTAATATCAGGTTATGCTGTAAAGACAAATAAGCTTTGCTTCTCACTACACATGTAAAAACGGGGCCTTATTCAGAGATGCCATCTTAAGTTTAAAGGTTACCTCAATATATATGCAGGGAAAGTTCCTCATATTCAGAATCAGGGTATGCAGGCACTCAGGTTGATTTTCTGAGTTCCCCATTCAGATTATTCAAATTACATGCATGTAAATCACATACCCAGGGTTGACAGATTTTTCTTCGGTAGATGCATTAGAGACGGGGCTTTTCAATAGTGTCTAGACTGCTGCCTTTAATCCCCCAAAAACATCAGGAAACAAAAAATCCCAAGTAGAGGTTTTTTGTTTCCTTTGCTCTCAACTGCAATATGATGCAACAAAAAAGAAAGACAGCTTAAACTGAGGAAAAAAAACAATATGATATGATTGAAGATGAGTAGCATGTAAATAAATATCATCTAGAAGTCTAGTATATTGCCAATATACTGCTGTATTACATATAGTCCTATTTATAATCAAATCACTGAAAATCTGGTTTAATTTAACACTAGAGCTTCTACCCTTATTATCCAGCAACTTATAAAATAGCACTTGATCCAGCATACCCTATTATTTTGCATTTTATCTTTGCACATCATGCACAATCCACCAGCGCATCACCTCTGAAAAGTGAACCCAACACAGGTCTAGCACCCCTACTGGCTGGTTGAAGTACAAGTTTTAGCCCTGGCCACCCCCATGAGTTTCAATGACAAAACAAACAAACAGTCTTTTTTCTATGTCCCTTTTCTCATCTAAACTGTCTTTCCATCTACAGTGTAATTTGAACAGTTAGTTTTAGTTAGTATGCTGATATTGGCACATTTTAGTTTTTCTCCCAGAAATTAGATTTTAAAACGTTAATCTACTATAAAGTAAGAAGGCGTGGATACGCTTGGGAATGATGTGATGGACAGCTTTCCCGGAAGAGACTTGCTGTAGCCATCCAGCTAACTTCACCACACAATTTACCGTCATATACTTACTTATTTGAACTATTCTGGACACATGCACTAATACAAACTGTTGTCAATTTCTATTTAAAACATTTGAAACATCGAGAGGTTTAATAGGCAAAAGGCTAGTTTAATTGCACTAGCGCATATAGCCACCATGATAGCAATATTGTTCAGTATTAACGATATCCAGCCAGTCATTAGGATGGATTTTATAAGTAGGTGTCCCAAATAGTAAGTTTTTAAACTCACTGTGCACTGTCCAACTGACAAATATCCTTATTAGACACATCTATTAATGAAATATCTCCAGCTGAAGCGATTTAAGCTCTCTGAATAGATGCAAGATTGATTACCATCATGAACACATCCTGCAACACACTGGAAAGGGGTGGGTCTATCAAAGGATTGGGGTGTACTTCATGTGTCTCTCTCACAAGCTTAAAGGAGAAAGTCTCCACTGCACAGACTCTGGTTGCAAATTTGACAATATGGTAGAGGCATTTTGGCTTCATTTCTATAGAATATAAGAAAACGGGAGCGCGTTGTCCGTTTTTTTTTTGTTTTTTTTACACAATGTCATGCACAGACAGTTCGTTGTGCACACAATTTAATGCAACCGCTAGATACTACAATCCAAAAGTTGGGACGGTATGTTGAAACTGAAATTAAAACTGAAAACAATGATTTGGAGAGAATCTTTGACCTATATTGCACTCAAAACAATACAAAAGCACATTTTGATTTTTTACCTCATGATTTTTTTTTTTAAATAGGCACTTATTTCAATTTTGATTCTTGCAACACATTTCAAAAATAGTTGTGACGGTAAAGCATTTAGCACTTTGTAATGTTGCCATTCCTTCTCACAAACACTAAAAAGATGTTTAGGGACTGAAGACACCAAGTGATGAAGCGTTTCAGGTGTTATTT
>JAOTRR010000002.1:11288813-11305197 GCA_028570945.1 Gogo arcuatus
ATATATATATATACACACACACACACACACACACACACACACACACACACTGAGTCTTGGTGGATCTAAAATGGATCAATGGCACTAAAACACTTGGTAAAAACAAGTAAATCTTGATTTATGATAATTTCTGTCCCAATGTACATTTACATTAACCCACATCCCACAGTTTTGCTCAAGTTTCCAGCAGTCTGTCTCAATCTAATTATTGTCACTGCAGGTATATTTGCATTTACATCACCTGTAGCCCATGGACTCATGCCTCTCCTATTGTGGCAGGGGCACTGATGTATAAAAGTAGTTTGCAACAGTGGCATCTTACTTTCTTATATCTATGGCAGTCACAACCTATTGCCCTACATTTGCACCCCCACCACTCTCATTCACACCTAGGGTTGTCACATAGACAGTAACCTGAGCTAAGAATCCAATCTGGGACCTTGGAGCTATGAGGCGGCAATGCAACCCACTGCCACTGTGCTGTCAAATTAATGTTTAAATTGGAATTTTATTTTATACAGTATATATCATTTTGATGTTTATTTTTCAAGGTATTATATATTTATTATATAATTTGATTGTCAATCTAATCATATAAAATAGTGTAGTTCCTTATGTTCTCCTTGAATGTTGGTTGCTGTTTTTCAGCTGGTTATGCTGTAGTTGGTGTTTTAAAATCTTGGTCTATTTTAAACTGTGAGCACCTGCCCTTCTACGGGTCTCTGCAGAGCCGTGATAGAGTTATGTTACTTTTTTCTTCGTAGGTATGTCAGAATTACCAGTTTATTACATCCCCCACATTCACACAATTTGTTCATTCCAAGTCATACATCTCTTTTACTGCTGTGTGTGTGACATAAATCAGGCAGAACAGCTCTTCTAGCATCAGTTAGTGTTCAACCGTGCAGTGAAATAGGCAAAAATAAGTGGCCTTAGTCACAGTGACATGGTGGTTGGCGCTAGGCTTCCTAATGCCAGTATGCTGGTGTTGGGAAATTTTTCCCAGTGCACAGGAAAGAAAAAACACTGAAGAACATATAATGGCTACTCTGTTCCCTACACTACATTGCCAAAAGTTTGTGGACACCTGACCAATCACAACCATATGTGCTTGTTGAAAATCCTGTTCCAGATATAATCCCTCCTTTGCAGTTATAATAAACTCCACTCTTCTGGGCAGGCTTTCCACTAGATTTTGGAACATGGCTGTGGGAATTTGTGCTCAGTCAGCCACAAGAGCATTAGGGAGATCGGGCACTGACGTCAGCGTTCCAATTCATCCCAAAGGTGTTCAGTGGGGTTGAGGTCAGTTCTCTGTACAAGCCATTTGAGTTCTTCCAGTCCAAGCTTGACAAACCATTTCTTTATAGACCTTGCTTTGTTTACAGAGACATTGTCATGATGGAACATGTTTAGGCTTCTTAATTCCAGTGATTGGAAATCTTAATGCTACAGCATGCAAAGACATTCTCAACAATTGTATGCCTCAAACTTTGTGGCAACATTGTGGGAAAGGTCCACATATGTGTGTGCTTTTCAGGTGTCCACTTAGTGTAATATTTTTGGCTGTATAATGTAGATTTTGGGATTCAGGGACTGTGCAGGAATCTGAAGCATTGAAACTTGTTTTATGTTCCTGGTGCCTTGTGACATAGTGCATTATCATACTGCAAGTAGCCAAGTGAAGCTAAACTCTAGCCATGAAGTGATGGAGTTATTAAGCATTTATGTTCAGATTCCTGCACACTCCCTGGATCTCAGCCCTGTACTCCAAAATATAGGTAACAGTGTAGTCATTGTATGTTTTTAGCAGCAGTTACACATTATAAAACATTATAAATCAGACAGAACAGACAAAAATGCTCTCTGCAGCTGTATTCTCTCCATGAAAATGTCACTTCCTTGAATTCATGTCACTTATGGGGGCATCCATTATTATGAAGGGGATTGTTCATCAGGGTTGACAGCAGTTACAGGGAAATACCTGTATTTAATCATTTGTTACACAACAAGTATTCAAGTGTTTTTATTACTTGTAGAGTTTGGCTAAACATACACAGGATATGTGAACAAATGCTTGCTTAAAATATATAAAATTCGTTATATACAGAATATGGTAATCCATATGAAATAAAAACTATTACTGAAGGAGATAGTGTAGCATCATGTTATAGCCACAGAGTCAGTGTTTGACACAGAAAGTGCTACGGTGAAAGTTTGAGAGTGGAGCTGGCTCTGCCACCACTAAAGCAGTGCATCTTCTTGGACACACTAGCAGAGTTTCTTTTAAATATCTACCAAAAGCAGGCATTGTGTAAGAGAGTGCCATACTTTAGAGTGAGTTCACTTTAGTTTTGTGGCTTTGTACACATATTTGTGTTGAGCAAAGGCTGACATACACAGACATATCCACAGATATACACACATGCAGCATGAGCCTTACCACTCAGACAGCTGGCTGGTATTAAATTGGATCCCCTAGTCCCAGTGGCAGGGAGGTAAACCTATAATAAGAGCATCCCTGCTGGCTCCAGAACATAAGGAGAAGATGGCCTCTGGCCAAACCAAGTAGCTCTCTGCCAAATGCACCCCTGAATCACTGCATCTGTTTGTTTTTTTCCCTAAGCCCCCACTAATCAACTATAACACACATCAGTTCTATGCATATATATATATATATATATGTTTGTGCAAACAGTGAACTGAACATGGCTGGGTCTCAATGACATAAATGAAGCAAATCTCCCATTGCATGCAGCAGTGTTCTACATTAGATCGACCAGCTTAAGTTACAAGCCCACGCGAGCTAGTGTTTGCTTGGGGATTGGTCCAAATTAGAGATTTCCTCTCATCTCCGTCGATTTAAGTGGAACCTTACACCAGTACTGGGAGAGCAAAGCATCTAGTGTGGCTGCTATAATCCAGACCAAGGGCCCATCGCTCTGTGTGTGTGTGTGTGTGTGTGTGTGTGTGTGTGGGCAGCTGCCTTTTTATGTGCTGAGTTCATTTTATCACAGACTCTCTTGTGCTTCTTCAAACTACTAAGTCACATGATCGCAGTTCCACAGAAGGATTCTGCTTAAGCCAACAGCCTTAATGCACATGTGTCCACAAAAGTGCTGTTATTACATTTTACAACAAAATACAAATTTGCCATTATCTGCTATCATTATAGATATTGCAAGTTAGAGGAGTAGAGTGAATGATTAAATTAAAGAGATTTTGTTTATGTATTGTACATAATACAGTAGCTATGAGATGAGAGGTGTGAGACTTCTCATCCAGACAGGGCTCTGTAGACCATGCAGGATAATAAGAGAGCTTAAAAACTTTGCTTTGCTTGTTAGTCTGATTGTTTCCTCACAAAGCTAATTAACTAGCAGCGCCTGAGGGATCCTCTTCATTTCCTTGCTCCCTGTCTCCCCCTCCCTCACTCCTTGTCTTGTTCGTTTGCTCATTTACTCCCTCGTTTTCCACATTTCTCCTCCAGCACTCGCTCGTGTCATCTGGAAATTGATGGAGAGGAGCAGATTGTCTGTTGCCGTCCCAAGGTGCCTTTCCATGGCGTGTTAGATGGCCATCCTGAATTCCTCTTTGCCCCCAGTTGATTACAATAAATCAATATGAGGGGTCAAATACGACCTTTGAGCCAAAGTTTTTCTCGACAGGCTGGAGAGGAGCCACTTTTGCAGGCTTCCTCTTAACCTCCTCACACCCCATCACTTCCTTGCTGAGACCACCATTAATCGAGCAAGAAGTGTAAATTGAAGATACATGTAGCTGCTATTGGCATCCCTTTTGAATCCAAATTATTTGCAGAATCAAAAGCTGCATGAGTGAATCTTTATTATTTTATTTGTTTAGTACTGTATTGTATTCCATTTACTGTGTTAATATTCATGTCAATATGGAAGTGGACGAGTTTACTTCACTGCTGACGTTGTTTGTTTTAACCACCAACTATATGCCACCAGCACTGGAGCCGACATCATCCAGTGTAAAGTTGATATCCGATTTCTGTCATCAAAATATCTAAATAAAGCAATTTAACTGCTAAAAGTGATTATCATTTTAGTTTATATTCCTGGACCAAGTAATAATGACATCAGAGTTTTAACTTTGATTAGCCAGTATTCAATTTAAAGAACCTTACTAGCACACTTTCTCTTGTAACATACCTTCTGAGTTTAGAGATTGTTGACAGTCCCACTCTCCTACGATAATATGGGCTATAGGCAACATATGGAACAAGCAAGATCTTTCAGATTTGGAAAAGTGAGAGTGAAGATGTGCTAATGAACTGCTTTGAAAGCAGTGGCAGCTGTTTTTGACTTGTGTATGGATCCACATGGGTTAACAGATTGCATATTCTCACATATTCAGCTCATAAACACTGATAAAAGCATTTCCAAATAATAAGCTCTAGGTGACTAAAGAATTCAAAATGTGGCATTGCTTGGATACAGTGTTTGCTTTAAAGAAGAAGAAGAAAAAAAACACCCCAAGATGTAACTTAAATAACAGAAATCAAAATGGAAAAATAAGTGAGAGAACAAATTCAGCACAGGGAATATCAGGCAAGCGTGGGAGAGACACCATGCAATAATGGGAAGGGAGCCAAGTAGTCTAAAAAGTAATATAACAGACAGCCCATCCGTGGGCTTTGGGGAGGAATCCATTGCATCTGCATCATTCAGCTAAAAGGCTATCTCAAATCATTCAGCTTTTACTTATCATTGAGCACATACAGTATATGGTACACATCCCCGCCCCCCCCCCCCCCAAAAAAAAGGATCAGAATGACCTCTGTTCAGTTACATTAACATTTGTAGCAGAATAGATGGAGAGGACCGTGAGCCACTATCTAACTTCATCCATATGAGACCAACTGGAACCCATTACATTTTGTTTATATAGCACATAAAGTACCAAAATGGTCAGTATGGTCACTGGGCATTTTGAAAAGGTTATTGATCATCTTCAGCTTTTAAGATGATGTGAGACTGAGTACTTCTAAAGTAATGAATGTAAATTCTGACACTGTTAATCTGTCTGAGTATGTATGATGGTCTAGCAGTCTAACAGTCTAGTCAGTCTGTTATATAATAACAAACTGATGAAGAAATGACCCTACTTTCATCAGGTTTCCATTCTGCAAACTTGATGACTCATTGTCTTTTTGTTAAACTCTGGTAGATGAAAGAGCTGATCTGTTTGTTATAATGATCAAAAAAGCTATTTCAATCAAGATCTTTTGTCCGTATTATCACAAAATAAGCAATATGCTATAAATGTAGTGGCTAATTATGTTGGCTGTTAATAGGATTCATATGATTTATGAGGTCAGATGAAAGACAGCACAATATAATTGGACAATAATATTCTATTCTATTCTTGTTACATTGGAGACTCAGAGAGAGAGAGAGAGAGAGAGAGAGAGAGAGAGAGAGAATTCATGGGCCTGAGGTATTTCCAGCAACTCAATGAAGTCATCCAGGCAATCGTTGATACACTGATAGGCAACAGCAAACGTGTAAGAGGGCATCCCAAAAAGAATATCAAAATACATGGCAAAGGTCACAGAATCATTAATACAATTAGGAATAATAATGGTCAGAATTTAGTAAATATGGAATGATTGGAAAGACTTCACAAAGACACAGAAGAATGCATGAGTTTATATATATACATGAACCAAGAAGTAAACTGGAAGTAAATAAGGGAACTAGATTACTACTCAGGAGACAGATACCTCTATTAGCAGAGACGGGTATCAGTTACCAGTGGAGACGGATGCAAGTGCAGGTGTTTTATTTTATATCAGCACAAACTCAATTTGCATTGCCATGCTGTAAATACTATTAATCTTGCCAATTATAAAACTCATTACCTGTTTCCAAATTCAGAGAATGATTCCTCAGAGGAGCATGTGTCACTGGTTGGCTAAAATATTTAAATATTTTGGAAGAATTAATTCAAAAGGGAAAAACCGTCAGAAAAACAAATGCCATCTTTTGTTTTAGCTTAGAGCACTGGAATACATTTTAGACCTTCCTCATATCATGAGGAAAACAAAATGGTTTATGAACATGGCAACGAGAAACTCAAAACAGGTGAGTGTAATCAGAAGGCCAATAGCATGTGATATAGTCATAGGATCTGGCTGTAGTCTGTGGCTGCATCTGAATATGCATACTTCCATACTATTAATACGCAAAAAGCAGTATGTAAGGTGTCCAAATACTCAGTAGGTGTTTAATAGTAGTCAAACAGTACCAGGATGATCTACTACATCCGTTGTATGCAAACGTATCACACTATGCTACACTACGCTATCCCATAATTCAACTGGAGCCTCTGAATAACCGAAGAAGAAGAATTCTCCACGGGAAAAATAGAAAGAAGATGGCTGTCTGAAATTCGAAGCGAAGCCGGTTGTTGCAGCGGTGTACAAATGTATCAGGAATTGTTTAAACATTTCTGCCATTGCAAAAATATATATATTTTTAATTTTGCAGCATATGTGGGTATACGTCATCTGTGAACATCCAGGTCAAAGGAGAGGTAAGATGGTGGCGGAGTATGTCCGAATTGTGTCCTTACTACTTACTCACATACTCATAGAACATACTACAGTTACGGTTGGGTAGTAGGTACTTAACCGTCTTTAGTGCATACTGAGAATTCTCATGCAGCCTGTGAAGCAGATGGGAAATGAAGGCCAAGGTGGCCATATTGTGAGGTTGAAAGGGGTTTTCACGGCTGAAACTGGTGCTGATGTGACAATGAGTAGCATTCAAAGTTGCTTTGTCAATTCATTTCATTTAAATTCTATTCTATTGTTATTATAAATTCTTTTGCCAAGCATAATACAAATTATTTAAACAATGTAAAAAGAAACATTATTATAAAACATAATGGTTTTTAACCTGAATGCCTGTCCAGCATGTAGGGTTTGGTGGCTGTTGTAATATGGGCCTGTTTGGAAATTAAAAGATCTGGGCAGAGATTGCCTCCATGCCACAGCAAGAGGATTTAAGCCTGAATTAAATGATTGTATCGGATAGAAATCGATGGCCATCCATGGTTCCCTTAATCCAGCAGCAGCTTCCAGATCAGGACCTGGTTCAGGAAATCTGCTGGACATATTACAGCAAGCCAATTGATTGCACATTTTGGGATGGTTTAGCTAGCTCTAGTCTGAAACAAGGGGAACTGAAAGGCCTTTGGTGAGTGACATGATACAGAGTAGATTTTAGTAGGAATTAAACACACACCCACACTCACATAGAAGGAGGAACATAGCTTTAAGGGCAACACGTACAATTATGGTTTGTTTTTAAATAATCTATACAATGTCACAGTTGTATAATCTGTATATAAGATAATCCTACTACAGTAATGTAATATATCATAATATCGCCAGCCAACCAAATGAGTCTCTGAATAAGAGAAAATGCCTTTAACAATGATGTCTTGCCAAATAGGTCTCCCAGTACCAAGCTATTCCACCAGAAGCACTTACTGTTATCATTGCCAAACTCTGTTAGCCCATTAGCTTCTCTCCCAACGCTTGCACACAGAGCCCTGTTCTAATTTCCCACCTCCGTCAATGTCTGTTCAGCTCTCTCTGAGCTCGCTACATACCTCTGAGGGCTTTGTCTTGATCTATGTAAAAACAAGTAATTAATTCTCAACATCAATATTCTGCTTGTGAGGGCTGGCCAGAGCCTGTGTGTGCATGTGTGTGTGTGTGTGTGTGTGTGTGTGTGTGTGTATGTGTGTGGTGTGGGTGGAAAAGCCACAGAGCTTTTATGCTCCTTTTTCCACAACTAAGCCACAAGCTCTTGTTTATCTCTAGCCTAACATGCTTCGGAAGAAATTCCCTACTGGTGTAGAAGAACTTTCTCATAGCAATTAATAGGCACTGATGCACTGGGGTAATTACAACACCTAGTGCTGCTGTCACAAAAAAAATGAGAAGCTGAAATTGCCCACTGGTTGTTAAAAGAATCATGCTAAAGAACACTCAGATATAAACTATTCAAAATAATTGCATACTTTTCATTATTCCTGTGTGCAAAAAACTATTTGTTGTAAATACTATTAATCTTGCCAATTATAAAACTCGTTACCAGTTTCCATATTCAGAGGATGATTACTCAGAGGAGCGTGTGTCACTGGTTGGCTAAAATATTTAAATATTTTGTGAGAAATAATTCAAGAGGGAAAAGCCATCAGAGAAACAAATGGCATCTTTTGTTTTAGCTTAGAGCACTGGAATACATTTTAGGCCTTCTTCATATCATGAGGAAAACAAAAAGGTTTTGAAAACACTTATAGCAGGCATACAGATGTGCTCCCACACACACACACACACACACACACACACGTCTTATTATACTTGCGAAGACCTAACCTTTACTTCGTTAACCAATAAGAAATACAAACTTTTGACTCTTTTAGTTTTTGGAATAAAAGTTTTCCTTATGGGGACCAGCCAAAGGTCCCCACTAAGGTCAAAACTGTCAGATATTCCTATGCTTGTGGAGACGCTGGAATTGGAGGCTATGACATTCTCTATGTGGCCGATATTAATTCTTAGTTATCAGAAAAGGGTGGCATGGTGGTGCAGTGGTTAGCACTGTTGCCTCAAAGCAAGAAAGTTCTAGGTTCAAACCTTATGGCCAACTGGGGCCTTTCTGTGTGGAGTTCTCCTCATGCCTGTGTGAGTTTCCTCTGGGTGCTCCAGTTTCTCCTACAGTCCAAAGACATGCAGATTAGGTCAACTGGCTACTCTAAATTGCCTGTAGGTGTGAATGGTTGTTCATCTCTGTGTTGCTATGCAATAGATTGGTGACCTGCCCAGGCTGTCTCCCACCTGAAGTCAGCTGGGATTAGCTCCAGCTTCCCCTGTGATCCTGATGGATAAGCATTATAGATAATGGATGGTTAATTATCAGAAAAATCTATCCATTTTCTTATGGTTTTGCAACTTTGCTTGGTTTTGGTGGCTTTACATAATAAAATGTAACCATTATGGTTACAGCACACTCCATATCTGACCAGTTGATGCAATATGTCTTAGCCCTCAGGGTAGGATAAAGCCCTCAATAGAGTACAGCTCATCAAGAAAACTCCTGCATTAATTACTGAGGCCACTGACAGGGCCTGTAATAAAGAGGATTATAAGTATGCAGAATCAGCAGCTGTTGCTGTGCACACAGAGACTGATCAATTATAGTAATCTAGGACCAAATCATTTATTTCGTTCATGAAATATGTAAAAAAGAATACCTAGCGAAAACATCCTTTACAAAATCATGCATGTCTTCTGGCTTGCTACTAAAGACTGTTATCTTTCTAAATCATTAAACAGACATTAGAGGTTCAATACACATTTACACATTCCGTGGCTCAACACACTGTATTATATAGCACTTAAACAAAAGCATGCGAGTCCATAGATCTAAAGTGTGACACAGCATGACCCCTTTTAGCCTCATTACTTTAGCAGCAATTTAACCCCTAAAAGCCTCACCTGATTATTCTTTTATTAATCTTAAGGAATATTATTTAGTAACTACTATAAATTATCCAGAAAGATGATCATATGTCTGAACCTGCTGACCGTCCTGGAAATTTAAGGGGTTAAAAGATGTCACATGGACTCTAGAGTGGAGCAACAGGAGACTGCAAGTTCAAATTTCAACAGTAATAATAAGTAGCTGTGAGTCCAAGGGAGCAAAATTTGCTGTGTTCTGCTGCACTGTGGATGAGCATGAGCAGCTGAAAAAGTTGTGATTGGTGGCTTCCTCAAGAAAGCTTTTGTGCTAGACCTCGTCCTTTTTGGTTGGTAAATGTTGTGATAGGAGAAAGCTAGCTAAGCTGGTGGACATTGGCAAAATGACCAATTTGGGAGAACATAGGACAAAAAAGATATCACTTGCACTCTACCCTTATACATAAGACTAATATTAAAATCAAACCCCTAAATTTCAAATCTATATACATTATTGCCAATGGCCACATGCAGGGAATATAACGTCAAACAATTTTGATTTTGATTTGATTTTTATGTGCTAATTTTTCTGCCTTTGTGACCACTCTGAAGTGTTTTAATATCTACAGTAGTTGCATAAATACCTTCCTGCCCCCTCACACTCCACCCCCATGGCTAAATTAATCAAAGTCTCTGACTGCTGCAGTGCATGGCTACCTCTCAGTAATGGTCAAGTACAACTACCCTTTCAAAAAACACCATAAATAACGCAGGCCATAATTGGTCTTCTTTTGCGAGCATGACACATAAATATTGTGAAGTGTTACCCAGAAATGTTTTAACTGCGTCATGTCCACTTTAGGTTACAAGACGAAAGTTTGTTATGTATGAATAAGTGTACATACCTAGCATAAACCACACTGCCACAAAAGAACATAAAACTTAAACACAAAACAGAGGGCCCACATTTTATCTTTGCATTAGTGTTAGTGTAATTCTCACTAAAAATAACTTAATTCCAACACATGGATCCAACTCCACACACACACAAAATCACCCTCAGTGTAAAGTACAGTGTTTACAAATTAGATTTCCTTCAAATTCAAAACTCTTTCTGCTTCACTTTGACAAGTTTACTTGTGCTAATCTCATAAACCTGCCTCTCTTTGCCCCCCAGGAAGCAGCCTTATGCAATGAAACCACTAGCATAAACTCTTCTGCTGTGTGATAAAAACAGCTGATATATTAAAAGCTGCACTTCAGCCTGCGTGGATGCAGCCCACTGATTTCCTCTAGGAATGTTTTATTGCTGTTCTTCATCACCATCCCTGTCCTGCTGTCTGAGGAGCGGCTTTAATGAGAGACACTGTCGAAAGGTCTAAATGCCTCACTTAGCCTCCAGCGTTTACTGCCTGCACCAGACACTCCAGATAAAATATGAAAAACAGATGAAGCTTTACTGTAGACCTTTATGTCTCATGCCAAACTGTTGCTATACTACAACTCAGGCAATTTGTTGAAGTTCTGATTCCATAGGAATCTTCATTTTTCATGACCAACATGAAGCCCTCTGTAAACAAATCAATGTAGCCCTTAGGGGCCTCAGGGTAAACACACAGAGTAGAGTAAATCACACTGGTTTATTTTTACACGTTTTCCATGGTCTACCTCCACCAGAGAAAGTACAGACATGAGAAACGAGGAGGAGGAAGTGTGTGTGTGTGTGTGTGAATGAATAGGCGATAAAGAAAAAGAGAAATCAGAACAGACATCAGAGAGAAACAGAGATAGACGGAGAGACAGCAAAGGGGAAAGAGACTGTTGAGACAGTCTGGCATAGTAGGCATTATGTATTCCACTCTACACCTCCTCACACTTGCTTTATGAACGATCTTATGATGTGGCATCATTCACATATGCATGTCATTCCCCCTTGGTGAATAGGATCATAATCAGCCCAGGTTTGCTTTTAATAGCCAAGGTGACAATATGCTAATACCTGGTGGGGTGCGCTTCTCAACTTGACACCTCTGTGATTCTGGTTTTTAACACAGGCAGATGTGCCCAGTGGAGCAGAACCGACAGGGACCACATAACAGGCTTACTCATTAACGAGATGCTGACAAACCACAAGCGCAACAATTAATGGCACTGAATGAACCCTTTAAATGGCAAGATTATGAAGTGGTGAGCTCCAATAATGGGTTGAATTGGTAAATATATTCAGGACTAGTCAGGTCTCTGACAGTAATGCATGCATACAGGTAGTTGACAGGCTCATCACTTTGATTTTGGTGGAAGGTAACACAGGTGGCTTACTACAACAAGGTGTCAGCGTTTGGTAGGAAGACACAGATGGCTGGAAGGAATTTGTGGTGGCATGTCAACTGTCTCAAAACCCCCCGAAATTTTTCATTTCTACAGTCAGAAGCATATACTGGGTGCAGAGTAAATCAATACTAGAGATCATATGATCTACCTGGTTTAGCTATTCCTTTGCCCTTATTAGGTGTATGTGTGTGGCAGTCTGGGAAAAACCTGTCAGATATCACGATGGCTGAATTCTGGAAAACAGCCAAATTGACAAATAAAACAGTTTTTCTGCCAGTAACATACTTTGACATCTCTAATTTAAACTTAAAATATAGAATACTTACTGACACATGCTTAATAATTCATTAATACATCTTCATTTACCACTTTATCATGGTCAGGGTCACAGTGGATCTGGATACTATCCCAGGAACACTGGGCACAAGGGAAGAATACACCTAGGATGGGATGCCATGCCATACATTCAGACCTAAGTACAGTTTAGAGTACCCAATCCACTTACCTGCATATTGTTGATGGGAGGAAACGAGAGAACCCAGAGGAAACCCACATGGACATGAAGAGAACACAAGAAAGTCTGCATAGACAGGTACCTGGGATTGATAAACTCAGGACCCTAGAGCTGTAAATTGGTGAGGCCACTGTTTAATTATAATGAATCCCTTATTTTAAATAAAAATGGAAAACATCTTTGTCATCTTTTAACTCGACTGATCTCTGTCCACTCTTACATATGTTAGGATGTCATAGCTGATTAATTCAACTGGTTAAATTTCTTGTTTTTTATTTAGGCCATTTAAACAGGTTGAAACTTTGTCTGTACATGTACATATAGTATGTGTATAGTATACAGAGTATGTAAGCGCTCTTCTCCGTTTTGATGATGTGACAGTGCAGGTGGATCACGGACAATCTGAGAATCAGAATCTGATCACAAACTGAAGTGATCAGGTTTATGTCAATTTCCCTACAGCACATAACTATCCAAAATTTGAATCAAAGCCTGACATTCATTATGTGAGGAATTTATATTGAGCTAGCAAGGTTAAAGACATCATTAGGGAGACTGACTGTATTTACTACTGTGTTTGTTAACCTGGCTCCTTACCTTTATGGTCTTTATGAGGAACCAGCATCCTCATATGGAGACATTACATTTTGGGTTTACATTCCAAACAAAAGCTCTGGTCTCAGATAATAAAGGCTGCTATAAAGATCAGCATTCTTTTTATGATCTCATTTCTAATTTGTAGAGCTTATTTACAAAATATTAAATTAAATGCAAACAAAAATAAATGAATAAATAAATGCTTTTAGATCATTGGTCTGGCGGTGCCTTTCACCGATATTGAAATTCAATGTTTAAGTTTTTCACTTGATTTTAAAAACTATATTGATATGTGCATATAAAATAGCAACATTAGTTCAGGAAAGCCTGCAGTTTTTAGAAGTATTTATAGTATAAAATGTCAAAATTTGGCCATGTGAAGGATTTTCCTAGGCTGCAACATATGTTTTTATCCACACTTAAATGTGCTGAAGCTGTAGCCTAGTGACTGACGTTCAATTTAACAGTTTCAGTTAAACAGTTTATTTCATACCACACACAGAAAATACAAAAGGAAAAAAGAAAGAAACTTTACATATGTTGGGTATAATGCCACCTAGAAAATAACTACAAAGCTAATCTAGCTAGGTGGCTAACTAGGACGTCATCGCTATGTGTTTCAGTTTTTCATCCACTGCTGACAAGCTTCATTTCTATAATCCAGAATATACGCCTAATTGAACTATTGGCATACGATTCCTGTATTCATTCCTTTAGTATTTCATTACCCTGATATGTTTTACCTTACAGTATGTGCTATCACCATGCAGTAGGCTGTTCTATCTAATATACTGTATGCTGCTAGGGTAATAAATGTACACATGATAGTTTGGGTTGGTTAATAATTTGCCTATGAATGACCTGGAGGCTGTAGAACATACTGTATATAGGAACATATAGGGGTGTTCAGTGCACCAAATGGTCTAACATGTGCTCTCGGCAAACTGCATTGATCACGCTTTCTTCTTTCCCCATTCCCTAAAGCATTGCACAACAGATCCAAAGCAAAACACGAGTAATCGATCCTTCAGAAACCCATGTGTGCTTCCTTGCACTGCTGACAATGCTCTGGGGTTCTTTTAGAGATAACATGTACCTCTGCTACCCATCTGTCTACCATATAGCTGCACTAAAGCCTGACTCCAAGGCAGACCTTCCCCTGGAGAATAAAGCCTTCAGAAGCTGCAGTATCTGGGACCTCTTTCTGTTCTTTTCCTCCTTTGCTATTGACCGCATTCCTACTGAGATCCAGATTTTAAGTCATTGCCTTTTAGGAGGCCATGATCAAATACAGCTACAAGCTCCATGCAGCTGGACCTCAATCACTTTACTTTCCAATTTGTTCCATTGTCCTGCTGCAATCAAAATGTCAGGTAAAAAAGGTCCTTTCACATCCTTAATACAGCTGTTTCATTTTTGGACAAAAGGTAAAAAATAAGCTGTCTGAATAACTTTAGCTGAGATAAGTCATTGGTTTAAATGGCAGAACATTTCTTAAGCCTTTGCATTTCAGAGCAGTCAGAACATTTGGATTCTTATGTCATATATCTGCAACTCACAGTGACAGAAAGGCCACACATGGCAAATTACAAGCTTCATTGGCCAGGTTAATAAATGATTCATAGCACTATCTTGAATGTATTACTACTGAAACACCCAACCAAATCAAATGAGGAAGCCTCAAAGCTTCAACAATAGTGTTACACGGCTTTAGAACTTTAAGAACCAAACTTATTACACAGGCTCTAAGCTTGTCCCAAACATCTTGTTTTACTGTCTCTGGAACTGTATGGTTTACCAGTTGTTCCAGTCACCACAATCCTCACAATGGTCTAAATGTTTCATGTACAGCCTCACACTGAAAGAAAAAAGAGATTTTAATCCAGTGATGTTCTCTTGTATATAGTCTGAGGGGATTCAAAGGCATTATGGGAACACCCAGCAGATATTAATTTCATTAAATGCCACCTCTGACAACTAGTCAGCAGCTATATAGTGAAACGGTATAAGAAAGGCTCTGCACCATCAGGTCAAAACATAAGAAATATTTTAGCCAGGAATTCATGAATCAATTTCAGTGATAAATGCTTTAAACCTTACTGTATTCAGCAAGTCAGGACGCTTTATTTCTCGTAAAATTTATAATAATAAAAACACAATAATGATGTTGATGTTGCTTATTAAAAAGCCTTGAATGCTCCAATGGTATGCCACTGGAACTAAAATGTTTCTTTGAAAGATACCTTTGGGGACAACAACAGTTCAAACACACTAGACTATGGTTGAAAGTGCCTTCAATGACTGAAATGTCTTCATTGTTTGAGTAGTTGTGTTTGTGCACAGCTTTCATCAAACACTACTCTGGGTCTAACACATGAAAAAGAGTGTGAAAAGATTAAAATAGGTCTCACACTTAGGAAAAAAGAGAGCCATCATTGTATAGTGTTGTAAGCTGTCATCAGAAATCAACTGCTCATCTGTGGGGAAAGCGATCGCTGCTAACTGCCTCATAAAGAGAGCAGAGTCTGCCTGGCAACCAGTCAGGTGGAGGTTCCAATCCAAGAAGCACCAACTGCAGCAGTGTCTGGGCTTTGTCCCTGATGCTTTTCTAATGTGGCCAAGGTATTGCGAGTTGTCAGTGATGGACAACTCTCATTCTCTCTCTCACTCACTGGATGTCATGTTCTTGCATCAAGAGATGTGGATGGAGTACATTTTCTTGCCTATGCGTGCATGTCTGTGGTTGGCCTCTAGAGTCTGAGCCTGTAAAGTGAGAGAGGTAATTGACTATCAGCGGTCAGTCCCATCTAGGTTTATCTAAAGAGAGGTGGCCTCTACATACCTTTAAGCACAGTTGAATCTGGAGCACATTAATCTTTTGACATCCAACAGTTAAAGCACCAGGACATAAGAGATTGATTTTGCTTGTTCTGCTATGTGATGTTCATGATAGAAGAAAGCTAATGTTACTATAAAATAGCACATGTTGTTCATGTGCTAAATGTAACATACACATGAATAACATACTCTTAAAGCAGCATTATGTAGGATTATTACCTTAAAATATCAGCTTCAAAGTCATTTTGATGGTACGTTGATTTGTAATATGGAGAATGGCTAATCTTCCATTTTGAGTCCACACGCAGTTCACCAGTTATAGCACTATGTTACTCTCGTGGCACGTCCTGGAGACGTTTTGCAAGAACTGTGAAATGCTTTACAGCACTACAAGAATTGTGTAATGCTTTACGGCACCACGGCACACATCAACAACTATGGGTCTTCAGAGAGTTAGATTGGTATTCTCAGTATGGACTAGTGTTGTAGTCAAGACCATCTAAACCTTGACCAAGTAATGACCAAGACCAAAGTGTATCAAGACCATGACAAGACCAAGACTTTGAGGGGTTGAGATCAAGTCAAGACCAAGACCAAGGCAG
>JAOTRR010000002.1:11305297-11315485 GCA_028570945.1 Gogo arcuatus
AGGGCGAGACCGAGTCAAGACCAGGACCAGACCAGTGTGTGTGAAGGGGGCAGGGATGGGTGACAGCCGTTAAGAGGAAGAAAAATTTTAAATTAGCAATGAGTCATGTTATTGGTCACATTTGAAGCAGAAAATTTTACATACAATCACAGTAATGACATTAAAAAATAAATCAGACAATGCACAGGCAATTTAGTGATATCCCTGCAGTTGTGGTCATGACCGGTCTTGAAATAAAATCCCGAGTCCTCTATGTCTGAGACTGAGACACGACCAAGTAAAAATGCGGTTGATTCCAAGGCAAGACCGAGATCTTCAAAAAGTGGTCTTGAGACGGGTCTTGTGACCAAGACCCTTCTCAAGTACTACAACACTAGTATGGGCATCATAGTAGAGGCAAAGAGACCAAAGAAGATTCTGTCACAGCAAGACAGACGCTGAGCTGGCCTTGTTTCTGTTGAACTAGTAAGTAATATTACATTAGCTCCTTGCTATGTCTTGTGTTGTTGCACTTGCTAGATATTTGGCTGTGTTACCAAAGTTGTCAACTCGCTAGCTTTTGATCATAAGCCAAGTCAGTCTATTTCAACAGAGGTTTAGCTGCTAACTACATCTCGAGGTGATGTTAGCAAGTGCTAAAATAAGTGCTGTTGTATTGATTGCTGTCTAGCTTTGTTGGCGAGCTTGCTGCATCACTTTGTGTTGGGGCATCCAAGTTTTGTGAGGTTAATTTAGTTGACTAGCTTTTCTTTGTCTGTTACAATCCCCCAGCATGAGATATGTCGGTGTTAATATGGTTCTGGTTATGTTAGCTTAGCATGTTAGTGCTGTGTGCGATACTTGTGCAAACTTTGCCTCATGGCAGAAAGAAATCTGAGCATGCATGTTTATTTCAAGACATAAGTAGTGATCTGTAGACGGCTAACAGGAAAACGACAATCTGATAGCAGAGTGTACATCCCTGCCAATGTTATTTATGAAAGATTGTGACATAGGCTATAACCTTATCAGTGTTGTCCCTATCTCATGATGATTTGTACCTTTTTTCGCTAGCATGCAAATAAATAAATCCATCTCACGCCAAAATGTTTGGTCAGTCTTTGTCAATCTTGTACCAAATGAGCCTTGAAAGCTTGCAACTTTGCAAACCCATCTCAGCTAGCTTGTAATAAATTACACTGTCCAATGTACTGTATATTATGTACAATATGTGCCTATATTATGTTGCCAACACCATATTATTTGATTACACACATACTCCACATTCAAACGCTTAGCAAACAATGTATATAGCCTGAAAATGCAAACATGGCAATTCAGCAAAACTAAAGTTTTCTGTCATTCTTTTTTGTTGTTGTTTTTGTGTGTTAGTGTTCATCTCTGATGTCACAATAAATAAATCTATGCAGTCATATTTGTGTAAAATCCTGTAATATTACTCTACCTTGTCAGTCGACATGGTTCTTTGGCTTCTGCCAGTTCCGTCTCCTGTAGCTTGTAAACAAATGCACATACACAGCTGTCCATGAGGGGAGCTCAATGTGTGATATGAATTTTTGACAGTGGCATAAAAGTGAATTATACTTTGCAACTGTAGGGGGATCCAAGGGGTAAAAAAAAAACAATTCTTGCATAATGCTGCTTTAATTTCTAACAAACATAGTGGTGAAGTTCAAAAAGTCTTCAACTGCTGTGATAATAGCACTGCTGTAATGGCAAAATAGAGTTCTTATCAAGAGTTTTAGAAACATTTCATTGGAACTACACTCATATGTACTAGTATCAAAATTACTTTACTGCCTCTGTGAATGTCTTTAATAATTTATTTCTAAAAGCACTGAGAACTGGTTCATTATTCCCTAACTTCACAGCAGCACTTCTTTCTGCAAAGACAAAGTGTCATTTCAGAGTTTGACATGCTGCCTTGAAATTGACAAACACTGCAGTCAGAAATAGGATTTGAAGAGTGCTGGCAAAGTATTATACAACACTGTCACTGAGTTACACCATATTGAAGAGCCTCCAGCCTATCGCATTACCTTTGCAAAAAGATTGAAAGAAATAAGGGGAAAATAGCTTTTTTGAAATTTTTTTATCTCCATTCCTTTTGTGCACAAAAAAGATCTCTTGGGGCTGGTTTTTGTTCTTGAATGTATCAGTATATCAATCAAAACATACTGTAAATGAGACACAGAGGGATGCAAAAAGAAGCTTTTTCGAATTGATCAATGGCTTGTTCAAGGAATTAAGAGCCTGACTGGCTTCATTAACTCAAGCTTCTTTTGACACAGGCTTTTCTCTTTGAGAACATTGCCAGAGGGCATGATTCCTTCCCACAAAATAAACCCCAAAAAACCATACCAGGTATTTTTTTTTGGTGAATTTATTTGGAGCTGTCATACCTTTCAAAGTGTTGGTGGGGAGGAATCGGACCTTGTTTCTTGCTGTGGGCGAACTGTGTTCAAAGCGTAGGATTCTCCTTCTCTTTCCTCTGCCATGATGCACACAATCAAGGCCAATTTAATACCCTGGATGCCATACTATTGTATTACTCAAAAATGAGAAGACTTAAAAAGGCACATTCCTCAGAGTGTGTCCATTAGTACACTGAGCACTGGACCATGTTATACTTGTCCAAAGGCTTCAAAACCATCTCCACTGGCCTCTCCGAAATCCACTTGCACTGATTGGGAATTATCGATTGTGTACTAAAATATCTTGAGGCGCTGATGTATAACACTGAGTTTTAAAAGGAGGCCCTTACATGCAGGCAATACATAATTCATTTAGTTCCCATCAAACAGGTAGCGATACTGGCAGCAGCAAGGCTTTTCTGAGCCCTTGTTTTTGCTTGTTGTGGTTAAGATTTTGTTTCAAATCTGCCACGGGTGGATGAAGGAGGTGTTTTGTAGCCAGAGGCAAGATATAGTTCTCTAGGTCTAGGGGGTTTTGTGTTTTGTTTTTTAACCCTATTTCATTTTTTTTCTATCATTTCTTGCATTTAACTGAAACTTCATTTTTAGCAAATTAGTTCCATACCTTGCCTTTTTTCCCAATGTTGCACACATTTGACTTCAAGGTTGCAGCTAGGTGTTAACAAAGCCAATGAACTGAAATGCTCTATAAATATGTTATGTACACATGCCTTCCAGATGCCCACTGGCTAGAAGCCCGTTGCATCCAAATTTCTTTTATTCATTTTTACTCACTTATTCACTCTCACTCACTCGGACACTTTTTCAGTAACTGCTTTATCCGGATCAGGGTGTCAGAGGATCAGGAGCCTATCCTGGGAAAACTGGTTATGAGGTTGGAATACACCCTAGATGAGATGCCAGTCAATTACACAGTACCATGCACACATACATTCGCAAACTCATGCACAATTAGGTGTAATTTATTTATAATCAATTGACCTACCAACATGTTTTCGGATGTGGGTGAAAACTGGGGAACCTGGAGGAAATGCACGTGAACACACGGACAACATGTGAAAGCCCACAGTGACTGAATTATCCGAGCTCAGGATCGAATTGTGGAGCCCGGAGCTGTGAAGCAGCAATGTACCTGACATTTTTTATTTTTAACAGGAGTAAATTTTAGGAAAAATATTCATGTTTTGTGTCTTTAAATGCAAATAAAAATATAACAAATAAACAAAAACAAAAAAATAAATCCATGGACAACACTATAGTCCATGCATCAGGTTTTATCATTATCATTCTAGGAGCCTGTATGGATGAAAAACGTGCTCACATCCTTTGGTGATTAATAAAAGACATAGTAAAGACAGGGGCTGCAAATGGGAGAGGCCAGGGGTCAGATTGTAAGTGCAGTTGTAATTTGTACTCTCAGACTCATTTTCTTCCCCAGACTGCTGATGTGAAAACATTAATTTGTTTAGCAATTCAAGTATTGATCTTTCTGCTTCCACTAGTTGCCACTTGCTATAAATGTAGACTGAGTGCAGTTTTTTTTTTGTGAAAATACAACTAATGAATGAATAATAACCCGTAAACATACGTTTATTGCACCACGTTTAATAAACCACACAATGTTCACAAACGTAAATACAGCCAATGTAGGACAGTGTGAAAGCAACTTAATTAGGCATCTCTGAGAAGCAATTCTTTTCTGAGCAGCCTCTTACAATATTAAACTAATATTGGCACTGATGTGTGCATGTGTGTGTGTGCGTACATTGATATGCAGGATGACAGCACCTGCCCTCATTATCAGTGGTCCATCACCCTGGGGGATGAGATGTATCCTGATGCCAGGGCCTGATTTTCACCCCATTGTCGCCAACAGGGGGTCATTGCCGCAACATTACCGAGAAGAAGGACGATTGCAGACAGGGTGGGAAGGGTGGCTCACTCTAGGGGACTACAGCGCTCAAAACTGAGGCTTAATGATCTGCATGCTGCTGTAGCACTACTCGGTTCAGCCTGTGTGGCCAGACTTAATCAATACCACCTGATGAGGTGTCAGGCTACCAGTGGTGTGCATCAAAATGGAGTATGTTTTTTTCCATCTCTTTTCCTATAATCGATGGAAAGTGTGTGTGTGAAACTAATTGGGCAAAATTGCAGGGCATTTATTGATTAATCAAGTAGAAAAATGAGAACTCTCTATGGTGTGAAGGCATTGAAAGTGAGCACTGCATGGTTTTTCCATTGGCAAAATAACTCAATACTGCAGGACCACAGAGCAACAAATGAAATCAGGTCTAGAACCCTTGAGATGATTTTCTGAAGAGAAATGAAAATGATTTCTTCTGTAGAAAAGTTTGCAGGATAAACTCCATTGTCAGTTTAATTAAGTCAAAAATTAGGCTGATCTGAAACACAAGTCCATGATAAGGTGAATAATACAGATCTCTGTTAAATGACATTCAGAAGTGATCTGTCAAATCAGTTATTAGTTGGTCAAACCCTTACAGTCTGCTGTTATGTCTAAATTTATAATCAAGGGTTGACAATGGCGATGTATCAGTCATACTGCAAAATGTCCTAAATTTTTGACTAAGGTGTTTTGGCCATGATCCTAAAATACATAACAAGAACTTTGCATGCAAAGCAGTATTACATAAGATATACAGTGGGGTCCAAAAGTATGAGAGCACTGGTTAAAGTGCTTATATTTTGCATTCGTTTCTAATTTAATACAACACTTTTCATTACAAATGATATTTTAGTGAAAAGTAGAATCATTGAAATATTTACGTGCATTTCAAAGTTTCTTAGTATTTGGTATTTCCCCTTTTTCTTTTGATGACAGTGTGCACTCAAGCTGGCATGGACCTACAGTTTTGTGCAAATGTATTATAAATGTATATGCTTACATTTAAATAGGGATCTAGAAATCTTGAATTTTTACTTTCTTTGTTTTAATATTTCAAAATTCTAAAACCTTCTGTTTATTTCCAGTTTTACATGAAGAAAAAAAATCCATGTGGTCTCAGACTTTTGGACCCCACTGTGTCTGATATGATATATACACTATATGGACAAAAGTATGTGGACTCCTGACCACCCCACCCATATGAGGTTCTTCCCCAAACTGTTGCCACAAAGTTGGAAGCACACAATTGTCTAGAATGTCTTTATATGCTGTAGCATTACAATTTCCCTTCACTGGAACTAAGAGACCCCAAACTGTTCCAGCATGAAAATGCCCCTTTACACAAATCAAGCTCCATGAAGACATGGTTTGCCAAGGTTGAAGTGGAAGAACACAAGTGGCCTCCACAGAGTCCTGATGTTATCCCCAAAGAACACCTTTTAGATGAACTAGAAAGCTGACTACATGGCAGGCCTCTTCGTTTGATATCAGTGTCTGACTTCACTAATGATCATGTGGTTGAATGAGCAAATCCCTACAGCCAAACTCCAAAATCTGGGGGAAAAGCTTCCCAGAATAGTGGAGATCATTATAGCACCACAGGGAGACTAAATCTGGAATAGATGTTCAAAAAGCACATACGGGTGTGATGGCCAAGTGTCCTCAAACCTTTGGCTATATAGTGTATGATAAACTAAAATAAATTTAAAAAATGGTTGAACAGAGTTCTGTAAAAAAATACTGCATAAGAACTGCTACATTCTAAAAGAAGTGCAATGCAAATACAGTAAATGGGATTTTAGGAAACCAGTAGCAGCTCTGTAGTGTTCTCAGTTTTTAACCCCCCACAAAATCCTCACCAGATTTTGGAAAAAATATCAGTTAATGCCTGCAAACAGGACATATAATTATTTACTTTTTTGTATCACATGCATATTTTTAATCCAAAGGTTTTGGATATATGGTAGAATAATTTGTTTCAATATTTATGGAGACCATGATACATAATTTGCACTTCAGTAAGCGCCTCCAGCTTTCACAGAGCAGAACACTATCCCCTCTATTCCTTCTTTGCAAAATTGATGTGGCCTGCTGCATGGCCTTGACCAGTCCGAAATAACTCCGTCAGACAGTGTGAATGGTGTTAAACAGGACAGCTATTAAGACAAGGAATGGTGAGACCAAAATCTACAGTCTGGTTCAAGACCACTCTCTTGGGAGGGTTGTGTAATGCCACTTAGAATTTATTTCTGCTGCCACAGTGTGTGTTTCCACATGCGGCACTCCCAAGAGCCATGCATGATCCCTGTGTGTAGACCAAATAGCTGGTAATGGCAGTTGAGAAAACGATTGCACGTCCACAAGCTCCTGCTTCACATCGGGAAGCATTCACATTTTCCTGCCCTTAGAGCACACTTCAGGTTGTTATGTAAAAAATAACAAGATTAATGAGATGTGAATCCACCCTCCTGCCTTCTCACACCATAGTCCTTTTTAATGGCTTGGTTATCCCGAAAAACCCTCTGACAGGATAAGAGCCATTATAGAGGCCTATAAGTCTTTTCAGTGGTTAGTACAGCCCACATAAGAAATGCCCAAACATGAAGAGAAACGTTTTTCCAGCATGCATCAAGCTAGTGGGCAGCAAAAACTTAATTCTAATCTATAGTAGAATTAATAGCATCCAGACATTTCTGGAAATTCTGAAGATCATTAAAGCCCTGGTGATTGGAGATGAGAACCTCATGAGAGGCCTGTAACTTTCTTAATGTGATTTGCTTAAGTAGGCTTTAACGGGGCAGCAGCATGTTAAGTGCAGGATCGTATAATAGCTTAAAGAGGGTTGTCCTGATTGCTTGAAAGGACACATCAGGGACTCTTGCTTTCAGAAACAGTGTCAGTAGATGGATCACATCCTCGTATTATACAAGTGACACATTCTTCATGCCTTTCCATTTGTCTTTTATAGTGCAGCATGAATGAATAGTTCCAATGAGAATGGCATTTTAAATATAGAGTCAGTTTATAAAGAGGATAACATTACATGCTGGCTGGGTCCCTAGCTGTTATGAGATGAGCAGTAATGTGACTTGTATAGATGAGCCAATGCTTAGTTAATCCAGATTATACAGCAGCATTGTTGAATTCCTGAATCTGATTGGTCAGACGGTGCAGATTAATTTTCTATTACAGCACAGCCCTGACAGTAGTGCCAGCTATAATTCAGATGATGTTTAGGTATATATTAACATGCTCATTCTAATACATTATGCTTTCTGTAGTAACAACTCATTCACAGGGACATAATCAATGCAAAATCTAAGACAGATAAAAACTTGCTACAGTATTTAACAAAGAAAAACATATAATTGTTGATATGGTGAAGGTTTCCATAAGGAGATGTTTATATAACATTTATGGAAGGAATCTCAGGTGTCAGTGTATTGTAATTGACAGTAGGTTTTCCACCACATGAAAGTCTTCAGGACAGCAGACTTTTTTTTGCTTTCTGGTTTCTCTGTAACAATACAAACTGTAGTTTTTATATTGTCAAGTTCAATAGAAAGAAAAAAACAAATGACTGTTATAATGTAAGTGATGAGAGGAACTAACTTTTCTCTCAGCCACTCCACAATATTAAATGTAACTAACAGATAAAAGGCCTGATGTGTTGTTCGTTAATAAATTTAAAATTGCTGTGGTATAAGAGGAATAAAATAACACCATGGTGAATTAATTTCCTATAACAGCCTCATTGTTCTTTATTCCTTATTATTGTTATACAACTATTTAGCATATTCAGTGTAGGTGATAGGGTGGCACAGTGGGTGGCATTGCTACCTCATAGCAGAAGGATCCCTGGTTTGATCCTGAGCTCGGGTTACCTTGTATGTAGAATTTTGCATTTTTTTCATTTGGGTTTCCTCAGGGTTCTCCGGTTTCTTCCCACCTCCTAAAAACATGCCAATGGGTAGATTGGCTATGAAAAATTGGCCCTAGGTGAATGGAGGTGTGAATGTGTGTGCCCTGTGATGACTTGGAGTCCTATCTGTGTTCCTGAGAACCGCCAAAACCTTGACCCGGATAAGCGGTTACTGAGTGTGCGAGTTAGTGAGTTCGGGTATTAAGAAGGGCTTTGTAAAATGTAAAAGCATCTCTTAAAAATATCTCACTCCTCTGCAGAAAGGTTGTAGAAGTGAAGGATTTCTGTAAAAGCACTAACTTGTATGGTATAATTCATTTCCATGAAGATGAATTATTTTGCAGGGTCTCCCATTGTCTTGAGTTTATTAAGCTGGTTTATATCTTCTGAGTCAATATATAATGATGCATTGGCCTTCAAAGAAATTCATTCACACTTTGGAGGGCTCCCAGGAATTCCAGGTTTTAAAAGGCCTTAATAAATCTGGTTTGCTTGACATTGTACAGCTCAGGCATGATTGGCTAACCTCTTGGTAATGTTTGTGAGAACACAGCAGAGCACAAACAATCTGACTGATGCTATTACTAAATTTGCTTGACGTCAGTGAGATGGATTCAATGGTGAAAATAAACAGGGATAAATATTAATAAGTATCATGACATTTCCCTTAAAACACCTTCTTTTTTCCCCACATGTTGAAGGAGTGCTAAGTACAAGACTATCTGGCCTGGCTTAACAGTAGTACCATGTCTGCTGTAGCAGTGCTGAATCCCTGATCAAGGCTTTTTTTCTGTGAATAACTCTATTAAGCTAGCCTGTAGCAATGCATGTTCTGCACATTTATATATACTATGTGAAAGTAGGGCATTTTGTGAGACAGACACACAAGTAGCAGACCCGGTTTTACAACCTGTTTGGGATTTAGCTAGTACACCATGACTAACACCCTTGCTGGATCACATATGCTGCTGAATTTTAAACTCTGCCATTATCTGGGAGGCACTAGTTCCACAAGAACTGTGGACAAATGCCATCTGTTACAAAAAAAAAAAGAAGAGAGAAAATGGGTTCAGCGGTCAGAATGTACATATGACATATAGTGTCTGCCTCCAGACGCCCAATTATATTTTATTCGGGTACTTAAAGTTTGTGGGCAAGAGCAGGATATTGGCTGAAATGCATACACATACAGCCAGGAGCAGTGGGGGCCAGTCTGAGCTCAACTCATCCCAGGAGGCCTACAGGGAAGGGGGGTAAGAAGGTAACTCAGTATAAAGACGTACCCACATGCATTCATCTTTTCTAATTCATGCCAATTACTCATTTACGGACAGACGGAGGTTCTGACAGTTTGTTGCTCATTTGGCAGACGCCTGGCACATATGCAAAGCTTTATAATTCTGTATTATCACAGGAGTGGATCTGTCCATCAGAAGAGCTATTAAGCATTAGGTTGTAGAGACCTAGATAGAAACGGATGACGAATTAAAGGAAAAAGCAACACAGTGTCGTAATACGATCTAAAGCCACATTACAATTCTTGCTGACAGTCTGATCACATCCTTCTCAGTCACCTAAAGAACAGCACTTCTCTTTTTCCTTACATATCACACAAATGCACGAGCATCACAGTAGTTGAATGTGCACTTTCAACCACAATTTCCAAAGCCATTCCATATATAAATGCAGTGGTTACTTTAGGCACTGTTCCTATTGAAACGCAGCCAGTTCATCAGTCTCTGTTATTGAAGCTTCTGCCATTCAGCCCTAATAATGAGTCTTGTTCAAAGTCACTTAGATCTTTTCTTCTTGCCATCTTCATCCAAAATCAAGGTCAACTGGGCTGGTTCAGCATTTTTATACAGTGCCAGTCAAAAGTTTGGACACCCCTACTCATTCATAGGTTTTTCTGTATTTTGACT
>JAOTRR010000002.1:11375584-11394717 GCA_028570945.1 Gogo arcuatus
AAAGAATTATTTCTTGATGAGGGATTTGTTTTTCTCTGAATAAATTTATTTCAATGTGAGATGAAACTACTTCACCAAAAGGTGGATTTTTTTTGTTTAACCCTTTTTACTAATCTTTACAAGGGGTGCCAATAATCGTGGAGGGAACTGTAGCTGTACATTCCCAAATGTTATTTTTGTGTGTGCAAGGTACTATTTCTGTCCACATCGCCCAATATTATCATGATAATTCATAACTTGTTTGTTCATCTGCAAATCTTTCCTTCTCTAATAAAGTACAGTACTACTGTATATCAAAGCAGGTGAAAGTGCATTGCCCATTTCAACCAGATGTACCCATTATTTTACACAAATTTCTTATTATTCATTGATTAATAAACAGGACTCACTCTAAAAACCTTATGGAATCATCAGTAAGAAGTGGAAAAGCTCATAAGTCCTACTAAGGTTATTATAGCTGTAATTTATGCTGGCGGAAGACCTGCTTGTCATAAGTTCCAAAATTCATTTCATTTGTAGGAGACAAATAAAAAACAAAATACATTATTCATTGGATTAAGCTCTTCCTCTGCAGAAAGTAATTTTATAAAAACATTGTTTATGTTACCTTGCCATACTGATCTCCCCTGGCACACATATGCAATCCAATTAGTTGGCAGAGTGAAACATTATTGATTTCCAGTACAAAAGTAGAGAGAGAGAGAGAGAGAGAGAATGATAAATTGCTAAAGCCAGTTATCTGTTCATTGTCTGCCTTTGTGACCATGTTAATGTAAGGTATATGCACCAGACACTGTTAATTAATGTATTCAAATATGAGTATACAGTCTACCATTTTCCACTGCATCATAATAGTAGACTAAGCTGTGTTACATAAAGCATTCTGCATTATTCTTTTACATTCATAAATCAGATCCACTAAGAGAACCTGTAAAGAACTCAATGAATATTCATACATATAAACAAAAGCTGACCCTGTGCCAGAATCACTTTAATTTTGGCTTTCATCTATGACACAGATTAAAGGTATAAATAGAACAAAACAATTGCTCAGAATTGTGCAGCACCACTCCATTTTTGCTGGAGCAAAGCTACACAAGCCCCAAACACTAACCCATCCCACAATCCTTCCCTGCTTTGTCGCATTTTGTTGCTAGTGACAATCTTTTCTCTTCAATAATCTCATAGTCAAGTATAATATGATTATACTCAGAAATTCCAAGGGTAAAACTATTGATTCTAAACAAATATAATTAATATAGAACACAATTATGAATTGTCTTCTCCAGCCATTCTGGTTTTGGTCTGGGGCTTTTAAATCAAAAGTCTCCATTCGCAGATACATGCAGGGCAATAAACCAATCCAATTACCCAGATAAATAGGACTAATCATACAGCCAAAAATTTGAATATGAGGTTTAGGGGTGGGTCGATAAGCATTATCGTTTCACCCCTGTGCAACTTTACAGCATAATTTCAGATAACACAAGAAGAGAAAAGCGAGCAAATTGAACAGATAAATAGTTCAACACTAGACATTAACATATGGATGGTAGGGTGCCTGTGATAAGGGGGAGACATTTCATTAGGTAGGAGAAACATTTCATTAAAAGGGTTCTGCAGGCATCCAATTTCCATAACTCATTCACCACAGTTGCTTCAGAAAGGTATGACTTCCACTGTGTAACAGGAATTTCAAAAGCATCATTAGAACATGAGTAAGCTCTGACAAAAGAGATGACTTGTGTGTAAGGATGAATGTAGAAAAGGAGTGATAAAAATTTCTATTGTACTACAACAGTTCATTTTCAAGTCAGGTCATTGTAATTATAGAGAGTTCTCATCACTGTAAATATCCATAGGAGATCTCAGTTGCTTGGTAGCAGAGAAATTACCTTAACATTTTTTATGGACTTTTACTGCTACTCCATCAAAGAGCTGTTTACATGACCTCTACATGTCACATATGAAATGCGATTCAATGAGTAGAAATATGAATTTCAACCATAAAATTTATTTATTTCTTTATTACAGCAATGCAAGTTTCAAACCAGCTGCATCTTTCAAGCCAGTGTGTGTGAGAACATTCAGAGTGTCAGGGTCTGACATTTGACAGTTCCTAATGCTTAAGCCCTGTTGAAAGTGCTTAAGAATGCATCACATTTACATTCCTGAAGTCGACCTTGGACACAGCTCTGAGAAAACAGACAAGGGGACTAAATCACAGAACTAAATGCTTCTAGAACTATCAACAGCCTGAGTAGAGTTATGTAAGACTAAACATATATGCATACCAAAACATACATAAGTTCCTTATCCGCATATAATATATGGGCCAGAAAACATATTAATGTATCAAATTATGTATGTTTTTTTTTTTTTTTTTATTTTTTTTTTTACCATTTTATGTGCTAAAGATTGCATTTTCTAGGGCAACATAATAGTGGAGTAGTCAGTGTTACATAAAACACTGCTTTACTCTTTAAGATTCATAAATCATGTCCTCTCCTGGAGGTCATCATCATCAGTAAACTAAAGTAGAGTTGTGTCAGGCCCAAACTGATAGATGACTAGCAAGTGATTAATGTGAGTTGTATAATTATTCTAATATAGAATTAACACCAATATAAAGAGAACCATTAATGAAAATTGCTAAGTGCAGTTGCTGAAACTAATTAGATAATTAGCAGTTTAAAATGGTACATTGCTTGCTACTTGGCACAAAGCCTAAAAAAGAACCATACTTCCTCTCAGGGTGAATGAAAAGCATTTTGCAAAACAGAAGCACTTAAATGTATCCCTCTCATAAGCTATTTTGCTTGACATTATATAATAACTTATTCGAGTAATACAGGCAGGCCATTCGAAATGTTGATGTTGTGATACAGATTTGATTAAAAGTCCTAAATGATCTCAATATTTTTACTGATGACGGCTGTAACTGCCACAAAATGTTGTTCCCTATTAAAAGCATCCAATGTATATGAAAAAAGATTGCAAATATGTGACAATAACACTGCAACACAATTGCCTAATATAGTGTCGAGGCATACTTTAATTGGGTATGAATGAGCTATTGCCTAATCGGCAGAGCCAAACTGAATTTGCAGATGAATTTATAAGAGTACTTAGACTCCAATTTTATTGGAGGTTTAATGATGCCAGTCGGTGGAGGCTGTATATCCAAAAGCCAAACACATGTTTTCATTCTCCTTTTGCCTAATGACTGCATGAGGCAATCACACTATTTAATCAGAGGTGACATCTCCGGCGGTGAGGTAGCCACAGTCTCTGAGGCACAGATCAGAGAGTTTGGATGTCTAGGATGCATACATATCCAGCAACAGTCCTGATCTGAACGATCACTAATGAACCTGTGTAATTGAGATCTGGTAAATGAGGATCTTATATCAGCTTGTCTACATTTCATTTCACCTTATGTTGCTACGCAATCCGTTCTCCAGAAGAAGACAGCATGACATTTCTCTCACAGCCACCATTTGAAGACCGTGCATGTCCCAGACACAAGCCACTTCAAAGCATGACATGTTTAAACTTTGATGAGACATGGTGGTGTTTCTGAAGGTCACTTGAATGGTCAGAACAAAGGGCAGTCAACTGCTAGCCATTTTGGACAACACCACACATCCCCTACATCACACACTGGATAAACAAAGAAGCACCTTCAGTGACAGACTGATACACCTGCACTGTACTAAGGCACGTCATGCCAGGTCATTCTTATCCACAGCATAATGAGTCACCCTACTGTCTCAACAGTAATGACCTCTCACTATCCAGACAGAACCAGTATTCTTCTTCTTCTTCTTAATAGTAGTAGAACACCCTCTTGGCACATTTTAACTGGCACCTCCTCACTTTCTTGCATAATTTCCAAATGTCTTTATTACACTTTTTTTGTACAGAGAAACCAAAGATCTTCTTTACTGAAAGATGAAAGACTGAAAGGTCCCATCATTTATACTAGGGGTGTAACGTAATGCCATTATCTGTAGTTGTTTAAACCAGAAGTGGGCATGGTCTATAACTGAAGGTTTTTTTTTTCTTTTTTCTTTTTTTAAAATGTGAACCCAACCACTGTGCCCTTAAAAATCAGGGCTGCAGGAAACACAGTCATTTTTTTCCATTCACAAATAGTAATTTTCAGAACATAACTTTATTCAACTCCTGAACTTGTCCTCAGCTAATTCACTCTTATTCATAATTGGTCAGAGCCAGATGCCCTGTGGACATTTCTGGGAAGCTTTCTATCTAATGTGACAAAGTAAGCTAGGGAAGTATAGGAAACGTGCAATGACGGTATTGTACATTTATTTTATTTTTAACGAATTAAATGATTATTTTTGGAGCCTACAGCAGAGATATGCTTCCCTGTGCAGAGAGTATGGACTGTGTAAGCTATGGAGTGGTGGCTCTATACAAAAAAACTTTTTGTCTGTGTGAATTTTAGTCCAGTTTGTACAGAAGCATTGTAGAAATATGGTAGAGTTCAGGTTGGGCTATTGGAGCAAACCACTGATGATAAACAAATAAAAAGTTCTATTTGCAAATGAGCATTGGCATTGTACCATGCCTTTTACAAGTATGAAAGGATTAAAGTAAAAATTCTCCCACTTGGGTGACTTTTTGTTGCATTCTGCAGGATCCCAGTCCCAATGAACACATCTAGTTTCAAACAGATGCCCTGTAAATCTTTCTGGCAAGCTTTCTAAAAAAAAAAAAAAATCATATCTATATTTTTATTTGTTTATGGTGAGTTATCTGTTCAATCCGATTAATTTATTCATTTCCAGTTATATCCCTAATGTATAACGTGCTGAAATAAAATTTGACATGTTTTTCACATTTCTCTCATTTCCACATTTTACTCAACTAATCACATGTGAACAACGTGTGCATGTTTTTCCTTAAGGGAATATGCTACATGTGTTTCACTGAGAATAAAAGAAAATATAATTGTATACACAGCAGCAAACACAAACCCACTGTGGTAGGTCTCAATGTAGAATAATTCTGAAACAAAATATCCAATAATATCCAATAATAATGAAATTATAAACTATAGCATCAGGTGTGCCTTAATATGTCATATATTATTAATAAAAGAAGGAAAGCTAAAAACATCTTTATACCTCAAATTAAATTGAATCTCGACAGCCTTTTCAGGGGACAAAATGTTAAGATAAATGCCTGTGCCTTTTGTTTTATGAATACTCTGCATAAAAGGTTCTAATTATGCAGGGATAATAAGGGGAAGAACTTAATGAAAAGATAAATCATATGTAGCAAGTGGGGAGAATGTTTAATATTTCATGAGAGGTACACTCAAACACATGGCCCAATGGTCCTGGCACACACAAAGAGCAGAGATGTTCTGCTGAATAATCACAATCTACTTCTAATGAAGAGAATGGAGAAAAACAGAAGCAGTCTGCTTTTCTTGTGAATAATTAGCAGAGAAGTTACAGTTCATTGTTTCATTTTAAATCATTGTCAGTCAATGTCGGATACATGTTGAGGCATTGTGGTACTTGAGGTAAACTTTACCCCAATCAGCAGCCTAATTTGACTGAGCTGACAGATACTTTGAAGATGTTTGTCAGTTTAACAATTAAATATACTGTAGTCAGCAATTTTCATCTACTTATATCACATACGTACATCCTACATACTGTACACAATGCATATTCAAGATACAGCTGTACTAGAACGTGGTGAAGAAAGGCTTTTTTAAACCTGTTTTCCTTATGTCATAGAAATTATGAATTACTGCAAGGAGTATTTCAATGCCAAACTTGTTCAGATTCTCTAAGGTAGAATAGAAAATATTAAACGTACATAATGAAATTATGTATTTCCTACATAATTTATGCTGCCTGTAAAATTATTAAAAATTCTTAGTTGAGACCTAAGATACAGGGTAACCGGTACTAAACTCTATCTTACTCTATGAGAAGTAATATAATAGTATGATTGTGCAACCATAATTTATCTCATACTTTAACTTAAAGCTTACAGCTTTTTTGTAGTGTTCCCACTAGCCTTAAAAGTTCAGATTCACAAGGATTCATGTGCTTTTTATTTAATTCAATTCAATTCAGTGTATTTCCAGAGCACATTTAAAACAGTCGAAGAAGACCAAAGTGCTGTACAGATGAGAGGAATCGAGATTAAAAAGGTGCATCAACATTGCAGCACAAGACAATAAAATGTACAAAGTGTAAATCCCCTTAAAATAGACACATGATGTAAAAAAATAATAATCAAGGATTAGATGCAGTTTTATGGGTCTTGAGATGTGTCTTAAGGCAAGATTTAAATTTGTCAATAGCTGACTCAGATCTTACTCTAAAAGGTAGTGTATTCCACAGTCTAGGGACTGCTACTGAGAACTCAGGGTCACTCTTGTGTTGTAATCATGAACATGGGATGGTTTGCAGTAATTTATTAGAGGATTGGTGTGTCCTGCCTGAAGTATAAGGACTAATCATATCGCTGATGTACTGTGGAACGAGACCAAGTAATGCCTTAAAAACAAACAGAAAAATTTTAAACTCAATTCTGTATTTGACTGAATGCCATGACTTGTGAAATACAGTTTCTTTTTTCTAGTACCAGTGAGAAGTCTAGTGGTGCCATTTTGGACAAGTTGTAGATGGGAAAGTGAAGACTGACTATCTCCATGTAAAGGGAATTGCAATAATCGAGGCCTGATGTAATAAAAGCATGCAAAACTATCTCCAGATCTTTAAATGTGAGGATAAATTTCCATTTAGCACTGTGTCTCAGCTGATAGAAGCTACTCTTTACAACAGAGTTTATTTGTTTGTTGAATCAAAATTGACGTCAAGATTTTTTTGTGCAGTTAGACAGATTAGTGAAAAATGGCCTCAAGTTGTTACCAATAATTTGAGTATTCTCAGAAGGTCCAAAAATGTCTATATCAGACTTATTCTTGTTTAACTGGAGGAAGTTTTTTTTTTTTTTTTTGCTAGCCATGACTTGACATCTTTAATGCAATCAAAGAGGGTATTTAAAGAACGGATATCCCCAGGTTTCAGGAGGTAGGGACAACTGGGTATCATCTGGGTAACAATTATACGAAATTCCGTAGTTCTGGACGATTTTACCCAGTGGGAGCAAATATAAAGAAAACAAAAGTTAAAATTGCTTAAATTTTAAATTTAAAAATTTTTAAATTATGTTTTGTAGTAAGATGGTCTGGATGTAATATTGATTAATATACAAAATAATACACTGTCACTGTTATCACTATTTGTCTTTAATGGCAGTTTGTTAGCATTTTCTTTACATACTTTCAGACTCATTACTAGTTTATTTTTAGCAACAATAAAATATAGCTAATAGTACATTAAGATGTGGAATGGAACTCTCCCTTTACAGAACACAATATATTTTTGGACACTTCTATAATAGAAACAGTATTATTTATGTACAAATCATAGTTTCTATAAGTAAGGCTTATAGACAGTGCCCCATTCTGGTAAATTAACTCTACTATTATCTGACCCCCCCCCACACCGTTTGTAAAATGTTAAAAGTGAGTTTGCTTCTGAATGCAGGAGGTAACGGCATGTCTGTATGCGTGAGATGCCACATGCATTCTATTCATAAACATATCATCGTTTCTCATTTGTGAGATAAGGGAGAACTGTTGGTAATTACACAATGCTGTCAGCTCTGGGAAGATTTCAGGAAAAAAGGGATCCAAGTGCTGATGTATTGCAGTAGGAGAAAGGAGAGAAAGTGACACCAGCTGAGAACGACAGAAGAAATAAAATCTCTTATTTCTGTTATCTGCACCCGGGTGTCTTTCACATGGGAAATTAAGATGTGCAAATGAAATATTAATGCATTCTTTATTTCTGAGATATACATTAATCTCTCTCATGCTCTCTCTTTCTCTCTCTCCCTCTCCTCATCTAGAACATTTGAAAGCAATGCTTGTTGCTCCGATCATCTTTGCTTCTCTAACTTTTTAAAGTGTAAAGTGCAGTTAAAGCACAAGGTTGAAGAATAGAAGACTGATACATACAGGGACATGACACCAGGTCTCACACTACACCATTCAACAATGACTAAATTCAGCCAAGGTGACACAGAGTGAGATATGAGTAGGGTTATGTGAAGTCAGGAGGCTGTCTGTCATGTCACAGGACTGGAGATTGCACGCTTGTACAGAGCTTTGATGGCTAAGCAGTGCTAAAGGCTTGCTTAAGTGCTTTACATTAGATTAATTTTCTCATCTCATGCACATATGTTAAGTCTAACAACACTGATACCTAATCAGATATTTTCCATTCTGATTTTTAAACCATTTTTTAAATTGATAATGTCGATAATTGATAATGTGTCTAAAATCAAAAATCAAGGTGATCAGGTAATTGAACTTTGCTGTTCTAAAAGCCCTTATTTTGGGAAACATAAATAGGTAAGATGTGTTCTTGGATTAGGGCAGCAAGGTCATGCAGGATGTCATAGCTCCAGGTTCCCTACTTCAATGCTGAACTGGTGTAACTGCTTCTGTGCAGGTTCACTGGTGGCCATGTTAAATTGCACCTAGGTGTGCATGAGTGCACGAACTTGTGCATGGTGCCATGCGAAGGACTGGTGCCCCATCCGGGGTAAATTCTCTTGTCCAGTGTTCCTGGGATAGGATATGGATACACCACAACCCTGACCAGGATAACATGGTTACTGAAGATTAGTGAATGAATGGAAGGTCCTGGATTAGCATTTATTTGTTGTTGCAGGAACAACATTTCTATTAACCAATCACCACCATCTGATAATATGATGTCATCATTCCTTTTATCCATCTCACTCCTGGACCACCTAAATATTCCCTTCAGAACATACCAGTCATCTTCCTGACAGGAAAGTTAATGAATCACTCTACATTTTAGTTAATAAATTTAACAAAAATATAAATTTTGGAAATATTGAAACATATCAATATTATCCATACTAAGCACACATAAGCACACTTGGTAGTTAATATTAGCTGAGCCCTTTAAACTACCTCCCTAAGAGCCCTATATTTCAGAGGGGTAAAGCATTCTGTAGTGCCTCATTTCTGTTCATAAAAATGTAACAAAATCTTTAATTAATTATTCAGTATATTCAAATTGCACATCTTTCCTCACTGATTTATGACTCGTATTACTTTTTATTGGCAGAAACAGTAGCTAGCCTGCTGAGCTAGCAGCACAGGGAGAACTAGGAGGCACACTCTGTGGACATGAGATGCTGCTGATTGGTTAATAGAAATGTTGTTTCAGGAATAATAAAGGAATGTTCATCAAGAAACATGAGGAAATCATATATAAGAAGTCAGAGAGTGAGGATCCATGTGCAAGGTAAAGTTTTTAATACAGATCCGAGCATATGAAGTAAAATCACAATCTAAAATTGGAACAAGGAGGCAGGCAAGGGTAATAATCACACAAGATCAGGTAATAAAAAGACCACAGGGATAACCCAAGGAGTAAACTGGTAACCAAAGCAAATGTATAAAAGGCAATCATGAATAAGGCTCAGAACTTATTTAACACAGTGTTTAGCAAAACTACACACTGAATATATACACATGAGCTATCTAAATGGACCAAAAACAGGAAATGACTCCTAGCAAATTCAACCTCTGCTGGTAGGGAGGCAAATTATCCTGAGTTCATGTTACTGCAAACATGCTGTGTTGTCCATCACAGAGTGTATGTATGTGTTAAAGTAGCATTATGTAGGAATTTTATCTTAAAATATCAGCTTCAAAATCATTTTGATGGTACATTGACTTGTAATAAGGAGAATCGCTTGTCTTCCATTCCCGGTTCACGTCCTGGAGACCTCTCGTAAGAACTGCATAATGCTTTATGCCACCATGTCACACATCAACAGTTACGGGGTTTCAGAGAGTTAGATCGGTATTCTCAGTACGGACATTATAGCAGAGGCAAAGAGACCAAAGCAGACGCAGTCAGAGGAAGGCAAGAAGAGAAAAAGGGAGAATGATCGAGCAAGAGACCAGACAAGAGTAAATCTTGGACTGGCTTTTACGCGTTGGTGAGCGCTAAGAGAGATAAAATGCTGCAAGACAGACGCTGAGCTGGCTTCTTGCTGTTGAACTAGTAAATAATATTATGTTAGCTGCATCGCTATGTCTTGTGCTTTTGTACTTCCTTGATGTTTGGCTGTATTAACAAACCTTTGATCATAAGCCAAGTCAGTCCATTAAAGCAGAGGTTTAGCCACTAGCTACATCTTGAGTTGATGTTAGCAAACTTGCTAGATAACACTCGGACATCGGTACTGGTAATAAGTGCTCTTGTGTTGGCTGCTGTTTAGCTTTGTTGGTGAGCTTGCCACTCAAGTTTGCATCATTTTGTGTCAGGAGCATCCAAGTTTTGTAAGGTTAATTTAGTTGACTAGCTGTTTTTTGTCTGTTAGCACCCCCCAACATTAGCTATGTTGGTCTTATTATGGTTCTGGTTCCGTTAGCTTCGCATGTTAGTGTTGTGTGTGATACTTGTGCAAACTTTGACTTGCAGCATGGCAAGATAAATACCTGAGCACGCATGTTTACGTCAAGACATAAGTAGTGATCTGTAGACGGCTAACAGGAAAACAATGACAATCCGACAGCAGAGTGTACATCCCTGCCGATGTTATTTATGAAAGATTGCAACATATGCTGTAAACTTATCAGTGTTATCCCTGTCTCACAGAGATTTGTAGTTTTTCTGGATGACTAAAGTTATCTAACCTCAGTCCCGTCTCAGGCTAGCATGCAAATAAATAAATTCATCTCATGCCAAACTGTTTGGTCAGTCTTTGTCAATCTCATGCCAAATAAGCCTTGAAAGCTTGTAACTTTGCAAATCTATCTCAGCTAGCTTGTAATAAATTACACTGTCCAATGTACATTATGTGCAGTATGTGCCTATAGTATGTTGCCAACAACATTTTATTTGATATATATATATACACACACACACACACACACACATATACTCAATGTTCAAACACTTAGCAAACAATGTGTATGGCTTGAAAATGCAAACATGGTATTTCACAAAACTAAAACTTTGTTATTCTTTTTGTTATGATAGTGTTAATCTCTGATGTTACAATAAATAAAACTATGCAGCTATATTTGCATAAAATCCTGTAACAATACTCTACCTTGTCAGTCGACATGTTTCTTTGGCTTCTGCCAGTTCTGTATCCTTCAGCTTGTAAACAAATGCATGTAAACACAGCTGTCCATGAGGGGAGCTCAACGCATAGCTTGTATTTACAACAGTGGCATAACAGTGAATTACACTTTGCAACTGTAGGGGGATCCCAGGAGCAAAAAATACCAATTCACATGTAATGTTGCTTTAAGTAATAAAAGATTTGTGACTCACTCGTTCCACAAAGAATTGTAACTGACTCATTCAAGACCTATTCTGGCTAAGGCCAATATTACACCATCTTAGTACCACAATGTGTTATGCCTCAATCTACAGTGATGCCTCAGTACCTCAGGTCTGATTGAACACCAAATTGACAACACTTACTCCTTCTATTTTCTACTTTCTCTTCTTCTCTGTTCCACCTTTTTGTCCCAGATGTGACCCAGACCATAAGCAAACGGAACTGTAGAAGGTTGAATGAATTCTAATCATTGCTGCTGTTTGAGATTACGACACTGTTAAATAATTTAATTTTAATCAGGACTACATTAAAGAACTCTTGATTAATATATAAAAGATTAGAATACTGGGTGGAATGTGATGCTGTTCTGATGACTAAAGGGGAAATTTTCACTCATGATAAATAAGAAATTCATGAGCACATTTCCAAAGATAATAAAAATCCACATGAGACCTTGATGCCTTCACTCTATCTAAGAGATACGCCTAAAATCCAGCTGCATTATTTCTACCTTCAGGTAAAGCTAAACTGGAAGAGCAGGGGAAAATTGATCCACAATCTAGCCCCAGGAATCTCTCTCTCTCTCTCCTCACTGTGTTGCCACACTAGCCAGTCCTCTGAGTATTACATCATTCTGATGTAATGTCTAACCAATCACATGACTGCTCTGCTAAACCTTCAAGGATTACAGAGCCCGGTAGCTCAGACCCTATAATAAGAAAGAGAAAGAGAGATGGAGAGAAAGAGAGAGAGAAGGAGAGAAATCAGTCAGGCTTTAATCCCAATCCACACAGCAGTGCTTTGGTGGAGTAGAGAAAAGGGCTGAGCTTTTTTCCACGAGCCCACAATGAGCCATGAAGATAAAAACTGTAACTGTCACCTGCCCCCAAACAATGTTGTGTTCACTGATGCTGTTTCTTGTGAGCTGTAGCTGAATATGTCAAAGTGAGGAAAAAAAACATAATGAACACAGTTAGCTCAGCAACTTGGGCTTTGAAATCAGTCTGCTTTCAAATTCTAGTGCATCAGTGGTACAGCGGTGTATATCTTTATGCTATAAAGACACCTTCTGTTCAGTGTCTTGATCTCCAGTTTTATATAGTCATTTATGCGTGACTAAGGCTGAGATGTTTTAATGAAACATTTTGATGGATCTGGCAAGTTGTTAATTCAATTATGCAAACTAAAACAATTTCAGGATTTGCACAATGGCACATGTTAATACATACACTACTACTACTACCACTAATGATAATATAATAAAACATTAGGACAACTTGTAATGCCTGAAAAAATGGGGAGTTGATGCCGTATGATTTCAAATATAATGCACTTAACATAATGCAAACTGCAATTGGCCAGAGGACATCATTGTCATTAAACAGTAATTCAAATTACTAAATGTGTCCTGATTTTCCAAACAATCTCCGTATGAAATAATCAAAGAAGAGACATTGCCATAGGTGTTTAATTATCATAGCATGCATAAATGAAAGGCCCAATAATGGTACATATTTACAGCGATGGATAAAATTCAAACAGGAACAGGCTACAATGTTGTGCCTGAAGGAGTGAATGAGAAAAGAAAAATAAGACCATGTTAATGCTTAAATGCATTTGACAAGAAAAAATGCACACATACCATAAATGAGTAAAACAAAAAAAGACAACACAGGACATAAAGCTAACTAAAATAAAGAATCTGTTTAGGCTTGAGGATTTATTCGTCTTAAAGCTATTATTCATGATGTACAAACTACAAATAAATGGAAGGGGCATAAAATAGCCAGAGGAAAGCCATGCAAAACAACAAGATGTTCATCATAATACAACACTGGATACTGCGATATTTTATCATTTGATAGTTTGAATAATGCCCCATGAGTGATTTATCTGGTACCAAAAACTAATTTGTTCTGTTCATCTTTTGAAACCAATCACCAAACAAATGGTCAGATCATTGTCATTTATCAGGAAAGGGGGATGGAAGCTGAGTGTGAAAGCTATTTGCAATCTTGTGAGCTGTGGTGCAAAACTCCATCCTCAGGCTGTTGTACGATGGTGTTCTCATGTGGCCAGGTCTTGGAGTGGCAGCTCAAATCTGAAATCTGGCAAAAAAAGGAGAGTGAAATGACAACTTGATAAAAGCGGAATGACTTTTCAGCTGCATTTTGCCGAGAGCAAGGTAAAAGGAATGGCGTATCCTGAGTGCTGAATGTATGAATATCAGAGAGAATGAGAGAGAGGGTAAGGCGGGGAATATGTCTGTTCATGAAATGTTTGTGTGCTGATGCCTGTGTTTGTCTGGGTCAGGGTTACATGAACACTGCAGTCCACACTTGTCAGCACTCAACCAGTCTCCGTCAATGTGTGTATGTGTATGTGGGCATGAAGGAAAGGCCAGTGGGTTCAGACATGCTGTACGCTGTAGTGGAGCCTGACATGATTCTCCTCTCTTTCTGCAGCTGTTTCTGCTCATCCACAAATGTGACATTAGAAAAGCATGAATTAAAATGAACATCACTAATTCCACTCTCTTACTCTCCTGCTCAGTCTCTGGAAAGCTGCACTGTTGATGCCACATTTTCAATTATATTCCTGTTCATCCATCAGATGACAGCCTCATTTCTTCAGTTCTAAGGTAAAGTGCCATGAGGCTCTATGATATTTACCCATTTATAATAATGAGCATATCGAACAATGGATTAAATTGTAAGGTGGTGTGGGGGATGTGCTTACGAATATGCTCTACACCATTACTTATTTAATAAGCCTTAGAAAGCAACAAACATTAGCACTGGTGTAAGAGTTAGCATTCACCTCTCGGGCTCTCTGAGGGGCGAATGAGCTCATCTGGCATGTACGAATATGCAAATATGAACGGTTACTGTCTGGCTGCTGCTTAATTCTCCATTATTCTCTAGATAGAAGTCCAATCAAGTTGACTTTGAAATAGATTGTGGGTGATTAGGCAGGCTTGCCGGGTGGGCTGTCTGATGCTCAAGGCCTCTCTCTCTTCCTTCTCTCTCTCTCTCTCTCTCTCTCTCTCTCTCTCTCTGTGTGTCTCACTTGTAACTGTAGCAGCTGCCTAAAGAATCTGCCAGCACTGATCCATTTAATTAATTCTCAGACAAGCATTACTGATTTGCTAAATCAGTGAGAATGACACACAAGGGGTGAGATGTTTGGACACACACACACACACACACACACACTTTTGCATGTCTGTACATCTGACCCCAACTTGCACTACCAGAACTGGCCATGTGATTAGAATGTACACAATTTTCACACACATATCCTTTGTTCATGCATCCACATACAAGTATGATGCAACACTTGTTAAATCAGCAGCATGTGTGCACACTTTATTGAATATTCAGGCACATCCAGACATGTGTATACACATACATCAACATAACTAGTGATGGAAAGGAACAAATCATCGATCAACAATATGTGCTCAAGTCTGGGACACTCTGTTTAATCAATTTCTTATTTTCTTTTTATTCATAAGCACTTCTGTGAACAGAATTGTCGTGATTAAAACTGATTCATAGTACTGCCAAGGTGAATTTTATTGATTATTAGAGAGAGAACAATTTAACACCAGACCTTTGACATTTTATGTGATCATTTATTATTTTGTTCTCTTTTCCTATAATGGCTAGGACAATAAACCTTATATATCAAACAAATCACCACAGGTTTAGAAAGACCAGATACTGATAGTACATCAACCTGACCCACATTTCCTTCTCATATTCACAGTAGTGCATGGCTGGATGTTCTAATTATCTTTGCTGAGATGTCCAGGCATTTGCAGTTCTCACACTGCATTATATGTTGACACGGTATGAACCAAGCCAGTCTCTGGGGCTTTTTTACAGCACCAGCTCCCAACCTAATGACAGTGCCGGAGTGATGACAGAAGTGCATACAGGAGCACTCCTAAAATAGCACTGGCCTTATCAGCAACATCGTCATCAGTATAGGCCACTCTATAGGAGTAATGTGTAAATGCTCCCGGCTGTTGCAGGTGCATTGTGGATTCTCTCTGTTCCACTAGCGTGCTCATATTAGGAGCAGTGAAGTGTCTCTGGCTTAACCAGGTCTTTGCTCTTGTTGTGCCACTATGGCTCAAGGATTTTGATTTCCAAAAGCTTAAGCCAGGGTGGTGTAAAGAATTATTTCAGTGGAATGACTTGGGGGGTCTCTCAGGTCAACTGGGATGTTTATCTGTTGACAAGAATAGAACATCTGTGTGCAATGAATAGGATGATGTGGCTAACTTAAAATCATATATTAAAGGAAATACAGTATGCATCTTGTGTCGCTTGACTCGGATTAGAAAAGTTAAAGACAGGGCTCTCGCCAAGGTCCCAGCAGGACTGAATGCAACACAGTCCAAGATATACTTAATCACTATTGCAGGCAAACAGCTCTCCATCATCAAGAAAGAAAAGAAAAGAGCATCTGGATATTAAGTGGCTGTAGAACAGGAGAAACTGAAATGGAAGGGCTTACACAGCAATAAAATGATATGGAAATGAATTATGAATGAGTGTGTCATTTTGGACTCAGGTATTGAGAGCATCAGTTGTCCCAGGCGGCACAAAGGATGTACATGCTTCAAAGTGAGTGCCTGGTGTAGAAACACACTTGTAGGCAGGCAAAGCACTTTCTCACCCAGACGTACACACATACACAGTACCGAATACTTATTCTGCATTCTGCAAGGTTAAACAGGCCTACAATTAGAGGGTGTAGAAAAACTGAAAGATTACATTTATTTAAAAACAGTTTGTGTACAATACCTTGCATAAGTATTTATTATTGAGTTTATCCACATTTTATAATGCCACAATTTGGAATTCAAATAGATTTAATCAGGATTTTATGTCGCTGATCTACATTTACATTAACATTTACCTAATGTGACTGACTCTTTTTTTAATCTAAAGCAACTTACAACTGAGACAGGATACAACTGAGTAGGGGGCTTAAGGGTCTTGATCTGCACAGCATGGTATAGAGGTCATCAACTGGAGGACTGTGGTCCGGATGTGGACCCAGCAAAGTATTTCAGTTGAGCAAACTTGAGTACTTGAAAAAATACTGCAGCAGAGACAATAAATGTGAAAAACCTTTCCATAGTTCAGTGGCTAGTTTTCTAAACATGAACCAGCTCGGCGTCTGTAGCAGTCCTTTGTTGTGGTTTATCCTATAGGGCCTGAAACATTAGCCCTTTTTACACAGAGATCCGACAATATTGCGGTAAAGAAGATCCCTCAATATTCCGGCTTTGGTTGTTTACACTGAACCAAATAAAGCCAGCATAAAGCCGCACCAGTGTGTGTTGTGCATGTCACATGCATGACATGTGACACAACAGAGCTTCAGCATCTAGTGTGATGTATAACATACTACATGTCGGCAGTACGAACACCTCGGGTATACCGACGTTGCTTTCAAAATAATAACGGCGGGTGAAGTGAGTGTTGAGGTGCTTTTGTTAGCCGTGCACATTTATACCACTCTTCAAATGCCAGCAAAGTTGCTGCGCAATCAGAAATATGTTGGAGGAGAAAGTGCAGAAAAATAGTAAGCGATTTGAGGGAGAAAGGTATGCAGAGACGTTTGAATTTGCGCTGGTCTCAGAAAGAAGAATGTCAAAAATGAATGTCAATGTCAACATCACACCCCTGTTCCGCAATGCCGGCCGTCCCGTTTACACAGTTGTCAATTCCACCTCTGTTACTATCAATTGTTCTGGCTCAGAGGCGGAACAACACAGACCCCTCGTTTTGCATTTGGACGTTTTACACAGAACGCGAGGTGGAATAAAGGTGTAAGATTCCCACCTTGAACATGCTGTGTAAAAGGGACTAAAAGGTCAGAAAGGAGAGACTTTTAATAGACTTTCATACATTTGTTTTCATTTACTTCTCTGGTTTGATTAGTGAACTGACAACAGGGCTTTTCTTTTTAAAAAAAAGTCTATGACAAAAACAGAATATTTAAAGACAAGAGACAGGGAAGCATCAGTACAATGCAAAACTTCAAATTGTCTTTTAAAGGTATCTCTTCCCACCATTCAGTCATGTTCATTTTCCAGACCTTTATATATAAGGAATTTTATGTAATTTATGTAAATTTAATTTGAATGCCCCTGACATGGTCCATAAAGTGGACCGCATCTTAAAATCTACAATAAATAGACAAAAATTGTTTAGTGTGAAACAGTACATAGTATAATTTAGAAAAGCTAAAAGTGTTTTGTTTGCTGTTATAAAATACTGGATATGTTGCATAATTGAAACTGTAAGCTCTGGCCCTGTTCTCTCTTGCAATGAATGACCTCATCAGATAGCTACTGGCTGGTTGTGGCAGGCAGGTGGCAGCTGTGCAATGATGGTGCATCTCAGTACCAGATTTAAACACCATTCCCACCAGGTTTAAGTGGCTCACTCCTCATTCAGCACATGCAAATAAGGGTCGAAACGCAAGGTCCGATGACATATGCTTAGCGGCTCTTCATTTGCTTGCTCGGCAAAATTATGGGTCAGGAGAGCTCTTGTGTGTGTGGGCCTGTGTGTGAGGCAGTAAGACAGGGAGACAAGCTTCTTGTTTGGATATGAATGCAGCAGTATACTGGCTGACAGGCTATATGGGGGAGGAGAGGAGCTTGGGGGAGAGGAGAAGGGGGCATCTGATAGGGACATCAGTTTCCTCAGACATTAACTCCCCCCTGTACCTGAGAGAGTGAAATAATCATGCACCATGAAATGGAAGTGCAGCAAGGATCTGGAGGAGTGGACACACCAGGCTGTCCAAGGAAATGAAAGCAATTTTTTTAAAGCCTTGGAAGGCTCTGATGTGCATGTGTGCAAACGTGTTAGAGTGTGAAAAGTGGGGGAGGAAACATGTCACTTACTCATGTTATTTCAAAGGAGCCCCACTTCCCTATGCTGAACTGCACTGCTCAGAACACAGTTGAGGACAGTGTCCCACTGGCTGTGATTTTCGTCACTGCTCTCACAGAAGGCCTTCCTCAGAGCTCCAAGTTAAAGTACATTCTGTCTTGTTCCTGCAGAAAACCTCTCACTCAATCACTGCAGCACTAGAGACAGGGGGTATTGTAGCAAAACCTGAAGCTCAAAGTCATATACTGCTCCTATCAGATGCACTTTCGTTCATTCATCTTCACTAACCACTATATCCTGATTAGGGATAACGCAATGTATCCATATCCAGAACACAGGGTGTGAGGCAGGAATACACCCTGGGTAGTCCATTGCAGTTCAGGTTCAGTTTGTAATGTTTAAAAGTGCTTCTGAACTAGAAGTCATGATATAATTGTAAAGATACCTTTGGAAAAACTGGTCTCTAATATTGCCATGGAATGGATGACTTGGCTTTTGTTTACATTTTTCTGGCCTGGAAATGATCTTGAAGCCTAAAACAGAACAAATATAATTAGGTCTATCCTTTTTTCCCAAAAAGGCAGCTTATGAGGCATATGTAGCTCCTTCTGTATAAATATCCTTTAGTTTGTAATTCACATTGCTATACAGGAATATATAACCCTGATTCAAGAAAAGTTGGGACCCTGTGCAAAACGTAAATAAAAACAGAATGCAATGATTTGCAAATCCTTTTTGACCTATATT
>JAOTRR010000002.1:11394817-11409482 GCA_028570945.1 Gogo arcuatus
GAAATTTGGTGTACAGCTTTAGTATTATTCTAGGTTCAAGTGATTTGATTTTGATATTGATAATATGTGGCTTGGCGGAGGTATGCACTCTACTGAGTGCCCTTCTAGTTGCATTATGTTTTTATTTATATTTTACACAGCGTCCCAATTTTTTTTGGAAATTGGGGTTGTATAATAGAATAGAATATAAGAAAAAAAATTAGGAAATCTGTTCCATACTCCACTAGAGTATGTGCATATCTACCTAAACGGTTTTGCCAAACTGTCATCAATAGGGAAATAATACAATGGACTGGAAACAAAGAGCCCCAGAACCAAAAGAAGGAGATGTAACATAAGTCAAGTTTGTTTGTGTGACACAATGCTTACTGTGTGTGAGCTAAACTTGCTCTTCAGCAACTCACTCTGGCTCAGGATGCAGTGTAGCCAATAGTTCAAGCGAGACATGACAATGGAATTTTACAAATGATATAACTTTTTGAGGAGAGGTTATGCGATTTAGTAAGAAATTTTAAACATCTACCACTGTCTACAACACTGCCCCTGCTGTTGCCTCTTTCTTAACAGGTACGTTATTATGACGTCCTCCCTCATAGCCATGGGTGTTGTTGTCAGAGCTGCCCTCTAGTGGATGTATTGCTTAACATCCATGCCAACGTCATGGCCACATGGAAGTACTGTATGTGGACAGTGACGGCTGCATTGTTTAAAACAGATGTATTTATTTTCGTACATAAAAGAAGCATTAATGAGCCTTAAGGAGTTTCACATGAACAATGAGGTCCACTGAAGTTACACTACACAGTCATCAGTTCACACATAATATGCCCTGCACCATAATGTACGATACAAGCCTATCAATTTGTACTAGGCTTGCCTTAAATGCTTTGTCTCATAGGGAGCGAATCTTCAGCAGTAAGCACTCTGATCATAAACATGCTCTCCCAGCATTTCCTGTTGCTGCCCTCCAACATATGTTCTGCAAGGCACAATGATCGTTCAGATGTTTAAGGGCAACTGCAAATCTTAGCTAAGCATTTACATGCTGCGTGGCTTTGTTCTGCATACACTTGTTCAGAACTTATGCAAAATGGTGCAGTCACACAACAAACGCATGCTGTGCATGCTAAATTGCAGAGATATATGGTTATGCGTATGTGTGGCTCTTCCAAATAGCCCTTGGTAAACAAGGAAGAAAACAAACGCTCCTGCAGGAACATCAGGCTGCAGGCAGTTCAGCGCTTGACTACGTGCTCTGGAGCACAGCCTGCATTTAAGGCCATCATATATATCATGGAAGCCAAACAAGCTAAAAGAATTGAACACACAAACTTAATGTGAATCACAGGCTCATGTCTGCTAATGCACTTAGAGCGGGACACTGCTCACGAACCTCATTTGTCAAAGGAACATACAGCTGGCCAAGCCTAAGAAGGGACCTGGCCTTCCTGACCTGGCCTTTAACTGGTCTATCCCTCAGACCAGAAACCAAGAAAACAAATTAGATTGGGCCCATAATTGCAAAGAATCTAAAATTAGTCATTCTGACCCAAGATCAATTTCTCTCATGGGAACCTGCTGGCTTAAGCCTGGTACAGGGTCAAGCTGAAATCTGATTCTGGATCAGGAGTGTTAATATAATACTCATTGTGGAAACAGACTTAGACACTGGACATTGCAAAATCTGCATGAATCTTCCACGAAGAACATGTAACCAAAGCCTTGACAGAGTGTTAATATGTTATGTGGAAGCTGTGCTTAGACCACTGACTCAGTGCTTATATTTATCACTCGTCAATGCATCATATTGGTGTTGGTGGTTGGATGCTGTCCACCAGGTCTTTCCAAGCAAATGCTCACTACGAGATATATAACACACATGCTGTGGTTTAGTCACACCCACATATCCAGGTCCTCATTGTTCTGTGATTCTGGAGGGAGACACAGAGCATCTAGATACACTGAGCTCAGACTGTGAATCTTTGTCTTGGCTGCATCCGAGCTGCTGGAGATGATGTACAAACAGCTGCCAGCACCAAAATTTTTCACCACCTCTTACAGGCCAGTGACTATGTGAGCTATCTTGGCATGATCAGTTTATGATTAAAATTACAAATGTGCTGCAGAATAATCTCTGACTTGTACAATGACATGAGAACATTTATCTCCCCATATTTCAGCGAGTGTGGGTACAGCTCACAGAGAGAAGTTTTCTCTTTTCTCTATTAGACTTCAAGATAGAAAAAAACACAACTGTGGACATGCATATGGTTCACTGAGAACCAGTGAGTTAATTTACTGTAACCAACAGAAGACAATTAAAATACCACGCAACTACTATTTTCAGGGATATAAAAACAAGACATCAAGACATGGTATAGTCATCTATCCAATGCATGTTTTCATTCACTGTATCTGGTGCAAATTATATTCTAGGAAAGCAATGTCTATGAGTCAAACTCCTCATGGGGTCCATCAACTATAGTAGAAGTACTATCATTCAAGTTAACTTGGGTACATAATTAGAAAAAATGAAGCAATATATAACAAATAGATTTGTTAGATTGAAGTGAAAACCTTCATGAATATCTATGTCATTTCCCCCGACAGTCTCTGTGTGACGACTGATAAAGAACTGGGCAGAAGCATGAAATTTGTAATTTATTCCTAAATGTGTTTTTCAGTGGCAACATTGCACACTCTTATCTGTTGTCGCACCACATTTCAGTCTCTTTTCATAGCAATATTAACAAAATGCAAAACTCCCCCCTCTCTCATTCAAGCGTAGAGTTAAAATAAAAGGCATTTAAATGTGAACATGCAGCATAGCCATGCTGGCTGCACATCACTAATGGTTTCATAATTTCAGAATAATAACACAGCGTCATCTGGAGATTGCCATTAGGCAACTGCACTTCTTATATGTGACTCTTCTCCACATGAGTTGCTTTGTTTGACTTGGGATTATGGTGGTTCCAGTGTTGCCAAGAACATCAGGAAAAAAATTTACATGTGAGGTGGCTCAGGAAAAAGCTTTTGGATGTCACTGTAGCTGAATTCTGGAAAACAGTCTAAAGATGACAAAAAAAATCTAGTTTTCACCAAAACTGAGTTTTTCTGCCAAAAATATATTTTAAGAGAGAATATAAAAATGTATTTTACCAAAATGATGGCGAAATGTTTTATATAGGTTACTTTCTAACCTTGACTTGGTGTCTGCCTGCAATGATCATACTGAGTAAGGAGCCAGTTTAACAAACACAGTAGTGAAATTAGTTAATCTGCCTAAAGTGTAACTTCCTCACTATTTGATCAAGTTTTTAGATAGTTACGTCTTAATAAAATGAACATACAGCTAAGTGATTCAGTCTGTGATCAGATACCAATATAATTTTATATTTTGATTAAAAGTCAGCAAAACAGAACTGACTGAATGTATCAGCAATTCCCCTCTTGTGTTGCGTAATCAGAGTTCAGTTGAGTGAAGAGGCAACAGTGAGGATTGTGTTTAAATGCTGCGAGTGACTTTTACCTCAGATTGACGAGACAGAGGCTGTTGTGGATAATGCTGATAAACAAAGTGGTAACTAAAATTTGGCTGTAATGTTGTCTTTCCATGAAATTATAACTGTAGAGGTAGGGGTCATGTCTTTCAGTGGTATTGGAATTGAAACTTTTAAATGCAATTTTCTCCCTTTTCACTCTTGGAGGTAACCAGATTTGCAATAAAATGCTAGAACATTACTTCTGGTTGAGGTACATGCAAAGAAACCCCCAAAACCCCAACCCCCCCCTGTATATTATTACATTACCTTACAGTAAGACTGTATACTTAACAAAACTGTCCATATACTGTATACTTGTATATGGACGGGCTGACAACAAACATTTCTTGAATCTTGAAAAAAGGAACACATTTCAGTTCAGTTTTCATAACTATATAGTAGAAAATGTCTTTGCAGGCCTCCATATATATCTTGTTTGTCCATCATATTTGATTTTTAGTTGGGTTTTGGTGGGTGCACATATGGCTAAACAGACTAATCTGAGCCTGGAATTCTCCGTGGCACACTGGACAGGTCAGGAAGGATGTAGAGCTCTGAGGTGCAGCCATAAATCCTTCCTTGGTAGATTTGTGCTCCTGCCTCTTCAACATAGCACTGGAGCTTTTCCTGCTCTCACGGAGGACTGCACTCTCCTGGATGTTTCTTCTCCAGGAAGGTTGGTCCTGAGCTAGGGATTCCCAGCTTTTCAGGCCAAATCCAAAGCTCTTCAACGAGGCTTTCTGGGTATCCTTGTAGTGCTTTTTGGGGCCACCTTGCACTCGCTTGCCATTTTTAAGCTCCCCAAAGAAGATTTGTTTTGGCAGTCTTGTGCAGGGCATTCTGGTCACATGGCCAGTCCACCTGAGCTGTGCATTCAGAAGCAGGGTGGAAATGCTGAGATTATTGGTCCTGCTGAGGACTTCAGTGTCAGGGATTCTGTCCTGCCACTCGATCCCCAGCAATTTCCTCAGACAGCTCAAGTGGAGATGGTTCAATTTCCTCGCATGACACTTGACTGTCCAGGCTTTGCATCCATACAGAACAGTAGGTAATATGACAATGACCTGGTAGACCTTCAGTTTTGTCTCCAACTTGATGACAGTCCTTTCACATACCCAGTTGCATAGACATCCAAAGGCTGCACTGGCCTTGACAATCCTGATGTTAATGTCATCATCTATGTGCACAGCCTGAGACAGTACTTTCAAGGTAAGTAAACTTGTCCTTGGCTGACAGCTTTTAGTCATTCACAAAGATGGTGGGCTCAGTGTAGGGTTTTCCTCGAACAGGCTGCTACAAGACTTCAGTCTTCTTTGTGCTGATTGTTAAGCTGAAGTTTTTACAAGCTGAGGAAAAGTTGCCCATACTGACCTGTAGTTCTTCATTTGAGCTAGCAGCCAGAGCACAGTCATCAGCAAACAAAAGTTCTTGAAGAGTGACTTCCTCCACTTTGGTTTTGGCTTGCATCCTCTGATTGAATAGCCACCATCACAATGGTAGATGAAGCTAATTCCAGTGTTGTTGTTCTGGAATGAATCTTGAAGCATGACAGAAAACACCATGGTGAAGAGCACTGGTGCTAGGATGCAGCCTTGCTTCACCCCATTTGTGATTGGGACTTGATCAGAGAGTTCTTTCTGGTCTCTGACGCTGGCCATCATGCCATCTTGGAGTTTGCGTACTATGATAATGGACATCCATACTTGGCCATGATGTTCCATAGGCACTCCTGGCTGACTGTCAAATGCTTTTGTTAGATCAACAACTGCCATATATAGATCAGCATTTTGATATTGGCATTTCTCCTGTAGCTGCTGGGCAGTAAATACCATGTCAGTGGTTCCATGGTCTTTCCTAAAACCACACTAACTCTCAGGCAGCAGACCCTAGTCTAGGTGGACAGTAAGATGGCTCAAAAGGATTCTTGCCAAGATTTTGCCAGCAATTGATAGTAGGGAGATGCCTCTGTGGTTGTCGCAGGCCTGACGATTGCCTTTCCTCTTGTAGAGATTAATTATAGAGAGATCCTTAAACTCCTGATGAATGGCTTCTAATTTCTGCAGAGACTGGAATAGGTCAGTCAGTTTCTCAATTAAGCAAGACCCTCCAGCGTTGTAGAATTTTGCTGGGATGGCATCGGACCCTGGGGTTTTCCCTGATGAGAGGAGGCTTATGGCTTTCCTGGTTTCCTCAATAGAAGGTGGAACAGCAAGGGGCTGGTTTATTTCAACTTGAAGCCGTCTCACAACTGCCTCCTCATTTATATATGATGGCTGGTTGTGGACTGCACTGCAGTGTTCAGCCAACCTTGAAAGTATTTTGTCCTTCTCTGTGACGAGTGTTGTTCCATCTGCACTCAGGAGAGGTGAAGTTCCTGCATCATAGAAGCACTTGGTGTTAATACTGTCAGCATAGGACTGAATCCCCTCTGCTTTTGCACACATCCAGGTGTCTTGCATGACTGAGGCTCTGCTGGAAAACCCTGTGAATGTTGAGGAAAGCAGTTTTCTTTAAGCTTGAGCTGCTGTCATTGAAGTACCCTTTATGCAGGCGATGTTTTTCATCAAGGAGTGCTTGGATTTCTGCATTGATTTCTGCATCTTGATTACCAAGGCTATGTGCAGTGCTGAATGTTGGATTGATCATGGTCTCATCATTTCTAAACACAAACTCCAGATCAAGCCTCCTAGACACCCTGCTGTCAAGCCTAACTCGGTGTATACATATATGTTTGGGTACACCAGGTGATTCAAGGCCTTTAGAATGCAACATGGTCTTGAGGGCATTCCAGTCTGCCTCATTGTCCATATGCTCAAAGCTTAAAGATTCCAGGTGATGGTTTAGAGCTTCACTAAAAGGCCAATCTGGTGTGTTCCTGTTGTAGGTGAGTGATGTTAAAATGCTTGACACATCTTTTTCCTCAGGGGTGTCTAGGAGTCTTGATCCAACGGTTGAGTTTGGAAATCAGGACATCAGGTTAACATCAGGATTATCAAGGCCAGTGCAGCCTTTAGAGGTCTATGTAACTCAGTATGGGAAAGGACTGGCATATTGGATAATGGAGCTTTAGGGTCATTAAACAGTCATTTATACGCTTGGGTAGGCTTGCCAATTGGTTGACTTGGTGTTTTTTTACTGCAAAACTAACACTAGCATCATGTCTCTCCTCCTGCCCTCGTCCACTCCAGAAGAACGGGTTACCTACACCCACTTAAATTACTTGTCCAGTATTGGCCAGCCAGGTCTCACTAAGGGCAGCAATATTCATGTTATATATGGCTTGCTCTCTATCCACGAGGGCAGTGCGTCTCTCAGGTGTTTTTGATCCAGATCTGTCCAGATGTGCACATTCCAGGTGCTAACAATGAGTGGTATCACCTTGGTCTTTTTCATTTTAGTTGTTTTTCAACTGCAGGTATGGGATCCCACCAGCTACAGTAGGCTGGCCAGGATGCTTTGAAGCAGACAATGTTTAGGGTACCTTTTGTAACCCTCTCCTCACTATGGAGTTGCAGCTACAGCCTCCAGTATATCTGTGTCTGCTGCTTTGTTCTTGCCCATCGCCACAGAATTTGGATAAATGATGGTGGTAGGGTGCCATGACTTGTGCAAGGAACTTGGATTTCAGTGAGAGAGATTTGCGCAACGTCAGCGTCACTCTCTCGACCAGCCCCATCTGTACTCAGTGGCAAGATATAGTCAAGACAACTGGAGGTGGTCTTGGTTACAGTGGATGGTCCAGAGACCCTTAGGTGGAATTTCCTCCACCAGGAATTCCACATGCCCTGACTCAGACAAGGTGAGTTTTCCAGTTTAGTTAACCATTGTCCGGGGTTCGGTGTTGGCAGCTGCTGACTGTACTGACTCACCAGGGAAGTTGCCTATTGTAGCAGCTAGAGCCTGGTGTGTACCTATGGTAGCAGCTAGAGTGCTGGCACAGATGGAACAAGCCAGAGGCAGGCCAGAGGCACAACTAGCTGGTTAGACACATGACTAGCTGGTCAGACACACCTCCACACAGCTTATTCAGCAAGCCAGTGTTGTTGGCATAGTTTTTGTTTCTATAGATTTGGTAAATTGCTGTATTACTCACAAGCTCCTTGTGAAACATTCTTTAACACATAGTTTGATGTAGACTGAACCTATCTGTGGCAGTGAGACGTGATTAAGGGGATAATCCTTCCTAATAGGTAAGATGAGAGCAGAAAGGCTTCTGGTAGGAAGGGGGCTGTTGTGGTCTGAGAGAGAGATTACCCATTTCATTTCTAACACACTCCTCACACACACACACACACACACACACACACACACACACACTATGTCCCTTTGTATGTTTATACACATAGAGCCAGTGAGCAAAAAAAGCCTTCTCATCTCCTAGTCCAATTCATAGCTGCCACTCAGCTTCAAAGTCCTGGGGTGTGCTGGATTTCTTAACCCCAAAATATAGAGTGTCTTGTGTAGACGGGACAGAGCTAGCAGTGTGCTGTGTGTGTGATTAACCCCTGAGCTAGCACTGCCCTCCACAGCCAGACATATCCTCTTTCTCAGGGCTTGGCCCTGTAAGGCGAGCTAGCTCCCATTGCCCACTTCAAAGTCCTCCGCTTGCCAGGAATGTCAGCTTCAGTAATGCAGGGAGGGGTGGCGGGACAGAGATCTAGTCTGTGCTGTGTGTGTGTGTATGTGTATGTGTATATTAAACAAGACATACCCAATTATTAGTATGTGAAAAGAGGAAAAACTTGGGAAAGAGGAATGACTGAAAGATTGAATAGTTCTGTTTATCCATCTCTAGAACACAGGACATTGCTCCTCTTCGCCATAACACAGTTAACCGCCTATTTTTTTCATTTGCAGTGGACTGGAGTCATTTTTAATCTAATTTGCCTGCAGAACAGAGGACATTGTGTTAGTTTGTCCAGTGTTTGAACCACTTATATCCCAGTAGTAACAGACAGCATGTGTTCAGAGGTTAGAAGTTTACATTAGTGCTCCCTGCCTCAAATTGGCCTCAAACTTTTCTTCTACCTTAGAATGATATCAGCTCTTGCTTGAGATGTGACCGGACTGCAAGCCCTTACATCTGACTTACAGTTCCTTGCGATGTAAAGGATCGTACAAATGCACAAATGACAAGCATTTTATTTAAATAAAAAAATGTTTGATGATTCTTTATAGTGTTTATAGGAAACCTAAACTAAAATCAGCCAATCATTTGGCAGTAGCACAGTGCTTAAAATCATGAGCTTCAGTTAATTTTCACATCAAACAACAGAATGGAGAAAAGATTGACTCAGTGACTTTGAATGTGTCATGGTTGTTGGTATCATACAGGCTGGTTTAAATATTTCATAAACTGCTGATCTCCTGGGATTTTCACAAAAAACAGTCTCTAGTGTTTATAGAGAATGGCACAATAAACAAAACATCTATTAAGCAGTTCTGCAAGCAGTAATGCCATGCTGATGAGAATAAACAGATTGGTTTAAGCTACCAGGAAGTCTATGAGAGCTCAAATAATCACTCTTTACAACCGTGTTGAACAGAAAAGCATCTCAGAATGCACAACATGTTGAACCTTGAGGCGGATGGTCTACAGTAGCAGAAGTCCACATCAGATTCCACTTCTGCCAGCCAAGAACAAGAAACTGGTGCTACAGTGTGCACAGTCTCACTCAAACTGGACAGTTGGAAAAAGACCAGATGATGTGATTGGCTGATTGGATAGCTGCATGAATAAGCAGGTGTACAGGTGGTCAGTGAGTGTGTATATATCTGAGCCAAATATTTTCCTTAAATGGCTAAAGAATCATGAAGAATAGCAAAACAGTTTTAACTGTAGCTTCTTCTTAACAGAGCATTTGTAGAATGTCCATAAATAATCTGCATGCTGCATGAGCACATTAGGTCACTCTGTTTTTCACACCATGGAGTCTAAGTCTAATATCTCATGCACACTATGAACCCATCTGTAAATTATAAACTTTCACTAAAGCTGTGAGTAGTAGTAATTAACAACTGTTACTAGTGCTGTGTTCTGCAAAAAGGGCTCCAATCTTGCACAGCATGGTGGACCTCTGAGTTACTAAACCCAGTGTGAGAGCGAAAAGAGACAGGTGCTTTCATTTCTTCTGTATCTCTCTTGCTATCTGGTTAGCTATTTCTGCATGTCCTGCTTCTTTCCTAGTCCTCACATATGACTATAAATGACCTCTGCTCTGCTCTGTCTCATGCTTATCTTATAATAAGGTTTAAAGAACCAGTTATATCTTAAAGACATTACCAAATCAGTAAGAATTAAAGAATGAATATCAGCAGTGAATGGTATGCTTGATTTAAAATTGCCTTTCAATTCTAAAATATGTATAAAGTATCATCAAATGATCAGCCTTGTTTCCAGCTGTGTCAAAAGCTGTGATCAAAATGTGGCTGCTAGCCATCACCCCATTCCAACAATCTAATATTAGCAAGCACATGTAAAGTCAATTACAGTGACCACTTTACATACAGTACATCTTAAAAACTGTTTTGTTTGTGTGTGTGTGTTTGTGTGTGTTCCTAGCCAGTGGTACTTGCCCATACATGTTTCCATCTCAATCTGTCTGCATAACAATCATTCAGTTTATAATTCTCATTATCTACAGTGGTAGACAAGTTTAAAACGAAACATTGCTGATATTGTGATAGGTGTAGGGTGGAGTCAGGTCCTCTCTCTCACATGTTCTGGTCATGTTTGATGATGATGATGAGGTTTTGAGAGTGATCACTGAACCTACTGCTATTATTGCAGTTCCAGAGGAACTTGTTATATCAATTTCTGCTATAGCCATGATAGCATTCTCACCATTATAGCTAGGTGACTTATACTAATTAAATAGAAAGACAAATTCCTTCCTATGTTTAACCAGTGGATCAGAGATCTTATGCATTATTTGACATTGGAGAAAATTTGTCACTCCATTAAAGGTTGTGCTGCTAAATTTTTACACCATCTTGCAGCCTGTTTCCATGGTAATAGCTAAGTTGGAATCTCTTGATTTCTCAATCTGTTAAATAAATTTTTCTCTTTCTTTCTTTCTTTCTTTCTTTCTTTCTTTCTTTATGTCTGATGCATAGGAAATAAATAACAAGAGTCTTGGGGGGGGATGTTTCCATCAACAGTAAGTTTATTCACTACATTTAAAACAGATGATCTTTGCAATCACTGTTTTTATTTCAATATAATTGGGAGCCAAGCAGGTATGCTGCCTAGGCACCCATTGTGTTTCTACCTCTACTTCGTCTTCTTCTTCTGGCTAGGTTGTCCATGGCAGCCTGTAGAACCATATGGTAAGAAGTTTTGAAATTTGGCACAGTGATTTGGGACAGTCCCCTGATTCTTTTTATCAAGTTTCATGTTTGCACCTCGAGTGCTCGAGCATCACCAATGCGTTACGTTTAGAGGTACATTTATGCATGTAACTTTTGAACCATATGCCCGATGTTCAAAATTGAGCTACCATTAGATTCCTTGTCTCAAACTGAGTCCAACACATCCCATGGCACCAATTTCTGCCATATTGGATTTTCAGCCATTTTGGATTTTATCAAAAATGCTTAAATGTTTTTACAGGTAACAAGTTTTGTCCAATATTCATGCAATTTGGCAAGACCAAGCCTCACAAAAGTTATTTGTTGGCTTTTTGATTTGCCAAATGGGTCATTCATCCATTACAGCCAATCAAAATCAGCGGTGAAGCTGCCAAACAGGAAGGTCATATCTCAGCAACTCTTTGATGTATCAAAACCAAACTTGGTACATGGACTTGAGACCCCATTTTGAGGAAGCAAAAAAAAAAGAAAAAAGAAAAAAAGTGTCATTTGACCACTAGGGGGTGCTGCAATAAGCAAGTGTGTTTTGGCTAATAACTGTTGCTGTGTTTACCTTAAAAAATAATTCTTGTGTCTGGTGATACTGTGGGAGGTCCCAAGGGGAAGACATGGCAATTTGTCATGTCAACCTAATTGATGTAGCTGCCATATAGGACTTTGTTGAAAGGTTTAAAAAATTTTCACAGGCCACATATTTTGACCAATCTTTACCAAATTTAGCACAGATGATCTTCGGACCAAACCTCACAAAAATTATCAATCGGAATTTTTATTTTCAAAACTGTTTGTCTGTTACAGCTTAATGAATTTGTTACCAAAGCCAATAAACAGGAAGTGAGCTCATATCTTGGCCAATCATTGGTCAATTGACATGAAACTTGCTGTGAGTGCATACAGCCTTGCCCTTGACAAAATGACAAAGTTTCCATGGCAACTATGCCCTGTTGGCCTACTTGGCCCCCTCTTTGCTGCTTGCAGCTATATTTGGTTGAAGGTTTTTCTTTGATACTTAATGAAAAGTCTCTTTTTAATTAGAGAGAAAGCACAGATCAGTACTAAAGTTGGTATTATTATTATTATTATTATTATGTATTCTCTCTGCCAATTGTTTGTCAGAATTGGCACAATGTTGTGAATCTCTTCACATTTCTGAAATAATTATCATCTAGAAGAGAAAATGTTTAACAGATTTCATCAAATAACATTATATTACCTACACATGAAATCTGCACCTATCACTGTTACTAAAATTACAACTGTGTACACATTTTATGAATTAAAATTCCTTAAACAATAATCCTGTTAGCTCATGTAAGCTAGCTGGATAACATAAGCCACCACTGAAGACAACAGTGGTTGAAGCATGCAAAGGCAATGCAATTGATTTCTATTCGGTCAGCTAGTCAGTTAACTTGCAAGCCCAAAACATCAACCAAGTTAGCACCCAAGCTACAAGAAACTAAAAGATGTGTTGAGACCAGATAACATGAGCCAAGTGTTGGGTTGGCCAAGCAGCTAATGGTATTTAAGATTGGCTACATCAATGTGGAATAACAGATAAATTCTACTCTAAGGCAGTTAATTTATGAAATTAATCTCAGGTAACAGCTTGTACAGGCCATTCCAATGACATTGTAACTATGTGTTATTGTTTCTTGGTGCAAATAAGGATAAAGGAGACAAAACCATGCATTTATTCTCAGAGCATGCATCCATATTTTTAAGAGCACAGTTGAAATACCTTAGTGATCCACAGACAGCTACAGCTGTCTGTATATAGTTTTTTTTTTCCACAGCCACACCTTCAGTCTGCTATCTAGTGTTCTACTTTGGTAAACCATATAATTACCAGCTCATCAATTTTCTCTGCGATTTCTAATGTGACTTGATTTGAAATAGTGTCGGATTATTATGAAAGAGGCCTATGAAACAGATTCAGCTTCGGGTTCTCAAAAGGCTAAGCCCAGCTTTGATTTTGTCTGGCTGTAGTAAGCCACAGCATCATAAGTGTTTTATGTAGCAGGGTCAAAGAGAACACTGAACTGGGTATATTGGGCCTAAGCAAGAAAATCCATTGCCTATTAAGATCCAGTGCTGTTGATCAGACCATTACTTAGTTTTATGCGGAAGAGACAATGAGCTGCTGCTGCTCAGCAATCTGAACCAGGCAGAGGAAATGCTCTGAGACCCTCAAAGAAGCAAACCGCTGAGCTAAGACATTTCCCCCTCCTCCTGAAAGACTATCTCCACTACTGTTTAAAAGGTGAAGTGCCCTGATCTGAGCCAAAGTCACGCATTCACAGTCTGGCTCCTCTTCTGGCATCCGTCATTGGCAAGCATCTAAGTCAAAAGACCTGATGCAAAAGCTGAATATGCAGTGATGCCACTGAGATATCTCACAAGTGAAATCTGGTGAATAACAAGAAAAAAACAGTGATGCATATTAAAATAAAACATGCGAGCAGTAGTCTCTGTGAATAACAGGGAATATGATCTGAATTAAATTTACAATGGAATTATAATCTGTCAGTCGCACACTGAATTGCTTGCAATCACATATTCCATAGTCTTAACTGCGGATCAGTTTGTCACGTCTCAAAGGCTTCAACATGATAACAAACCCAGAAATGACTATCTCATAAAGCTCATAACTGTTGCACTTAAAAAACTATAGAATTCCAATAGGAATAGGAATTCAAATGCTTGTAAAACTGCACTTAAAAACTGTATTAAAGAAAAAATAAATGTCCATTTACATCAGTTTCTAACTACAAACAATAAACTCTGCCCACTGTAATTCACATTTGCAGTCTTGTAGCCATAAATAACATGAAAAGTGTGCTGAAAATGATGATGGATCTTGGATCAGTATGCCATGTAATATTCTGCTCTCTCCACAGAGCTACACTACACCCTGGCTTCATGGTTTGGCAAGGGTCGGTTAAAATGGAACTAAACAAAGCTACTCTGGCTTTAAATCAATACTCCCTAACTGCCTGAGGGAGCTAAGCAAAACTGTATGAGTGGGGCATTTTGAGTTGCCTGTGTAAGATTTGACCTGTTGAGAAACAGAAGCAGAGGAATGATAAAGTTTCCAGGAAGCCATAATGCCATGGCTCTCCAGTGAGTTCTGAACCACTGAACACAACTTGGTGGAGTTGTATTGCTTGTCAGATATATTTCAATATGAATAATACAGTAGTAAAGAACTGAATTCTATAAAAGTTCGGTACCAGTTAGCACCTTAAAATTCCACATTGGCTACATCCACAGTACAAGCTTCGTTGCACAATTTTATTTTATTTTATTTATTTATTTATTTTACTCAGATCGAATATGTCTATCTTTATGGTTTGTAACAGCAAGTGACTGATATCTGTCTGCAATGTGCATGCAAGTGCCCTCTGAAATGCTACATTTATGTAGCATATATACATTCAGAGAGCACTTTATTAGGAACACTATACTAATACTGGGTTGACATGACTTTATCAAACAAGTCCCGCAGATTTCTGAGGTGCACTTTAATGCTGTGAATCTCCTGTTCAACCACGACCCAAAGCTGTTCTGTTGGATTCAGATCCGGTGACTGGGAAGGCCACTGAGGAACACTGAACTCATTATGTTCATGAAACCAGTTTGAGATGACTTTTTCTTTGGGACATGGTGCATTATCATGCTGGAAGTAGCCATTACACCATTACACCACCTCCACCAGCCTGGACTGTTGACACAAGGCAGGTTGGGTC
>JAOTRR010000002.1:11491738-11506098 GCA_028570945.1 Gogo arcuatus
GCTGCACTTGTGTGTATTATTATAATTAGGGCTTGTACTATCGATATTGATCATGCTTAAATGCTGTACCAGTACCCTTTAAACCTCATTTTACCCAGATTTCAGTCCTGCTGAGCAGTGAATGAAGAAAACCATGGAACTTCCTTTGATATCATCTGTTTGCAGCATAGTGTGTCTTTATGAAAATCAGCAAGTAACATCTCTTTGGATCACAGACTTATCCTTCATCTCAGCACACACTATAAATAACCGATGGTATCTGCTGAAAGAATATGGAATCACTCAATTAGTAAAGAAAACTCTGAATCATTTGCCTGGCTGACATTGTCACTTTGCCTTGGCCTAAAAGCTTGACATGGAAAAAAGCAACCTTCTACTGAAGTAACTAGTCTATTTACTTACTCTCTGTGCCCCATCTAGAATAAGTCTGCTTCATGGTCTTTAGGGCCACAGCTTTTGGCTTATGCCAGCTGGCCTCAGCTCTTTTCAGATACAACATAGCAAAATGTTGTTGTTTTTTTCAAACCGGCCTGATTTTCCCCTCCCCAGTGGACCACAGCACAGGACACTGCCATATTCTATAGTGTATGGAATGTAAAGTTTGACCCTTGGGACAGTATTCACACCTGTGCAGGCCATGGTATCAGCATATTTGTGTAGAAATTGATTGTACAAGGTATAGGTTTAGCCTTGTGGCTTTGATCTCAATTCCAGTAAAGAACACAGAAACCTAGTTTTGAACTGGATCTGGGTCTAAGTCCTGTGGCTTTAGTTAGAAAGACAGTTTTCAAATAAATCTTCAGTTTTTAAAAAAATCTTTCAAATAAAGATTTCTTGTCTTTTTCTTGGAAACATTTAAGTGGTTAGTGGTACTGTACATAGTACAGATGGCTAATTACTCCAAATAACATTTTCAGATTGTATATTTATTCATTCTAACACAATGAAGAAGTAAGCAAAAATGCCACTAATAAGTAAGCTGTAATGTCTTAGATCTTACACCCAAAGGCTTGCATCATGTTCTGCATTTATTGTACTACTTTGTTCTCAACAATATGTGAGGACCTCTGACTTTACTTTTGTAGCTGATCATGAATGTGTAGTTAAACTGTAAAGTAATATTTAAGTACTATTACATTTATCTATACTGGATACAAATCTGGCCATATGTTTATGAATTGAATTCAAATAGGGGCATTAAAATTCAAAGTGACTTTTTTTTTTTATTTGCTCTGAAATTTTTGGGATCAGGAGGCCAAAAGAATGCAGCATATAATTATAAGCATTCTCAATATCATGGCTTACTTTCATAACATTAGACCTGGCAGTACACATAGTTAATGGCATTTTTGGCAACCGCTGTTCTGGTTGAGGCACATCTGTGAAAGTGTAGAGAAATCATTACCATGTTTGAGGAGCTACTTAACGAATTATATGTTCACTCAGCAAGCTTTACAGTGTCCCAGAAAGCAGGCCAATAACTAAAGGCCATGATATCATAACAGTCATACTTTTTAGCATGTATAAAGTGCTGTTAGGTTAAACATATTTTCAGTTAGTGATGTTTCTGTTCACTTCAGGGTAACAGCATGGCTGTTTAGTCACTTAGAACACTCTATGATTCAGAGGAATAGGTTATACACTGTGTGAGAGAAACTACAGCTCTCTCTTTCATACTGAAATAAACAGTGGACTTTTCCATCAAAGGCTAATGGTCATTGCAACATGTATGTACTCTGGTTCACTATCAGCAGTTATTGCAAATTTATTTCATCACTTGTTTTTCACATAACAGCAAATCTCCCTCACTTTGTCTGAAATACGTCACTGTTTATACAAGGACCATCAAGAAAAAAAATCACTGCATATGTGTGTGTGTGTGTGTGTGTTCAATATTAACCCTGAAAGGGATGCATTATGGCAGAAGGTGTGCTAACCCAATTCGTGGCAGCACTGAATTCATTATGAAAATTAAAAAAAAAAAAAAAAAAAAAAAGCTTCTAGTCACCCACGCTTCCTCAAAAAGCCTTGAGGGGAGGAGGATGAGGGGGGGGGTTGATGTGCTAATTATTTACTCAAGCTGCAGAGACTTTCAAATTAGACCCCATGCTGATGCAAACGGTGAAGGGTTGTCCTAATGGGGTAACCGGGGTAACATATGAATTGAGGGAGAAAGCAGGGGACATTGAGGATTACAATGGTCACTGGGCAGAGTGCACTGGAGAGGGCCCCTATAGAGAACAAGAAAAGGAGAAGCCAGGCCAGGGCCCCGGAGCAGTATTAGATTACAGCCACATTTGAATGGCCAAGCATTCGCTGCTGGTCTGCTGAAAACCGCATACCCTTAAGCTATTGTCCTTAACTGCTTGTGCAGAGCTTGGGAGAAACTGTCTTTTCATCTAGCACTCTCCAAAAGGTTTGCTACCTTCATCATTTGTCTGATAATTGGCAGATTAAAAAGAAGAGGTAGAGCAATGGGGGCATTTTTCATCCATTTCTGTTCCACTGTAAATGCAGGGAAACAGAAATAGCCAAGACTGAATGAAATGAGATGAAATTGGGAGTGAGGGGTTGTGAGTGGCAATCAGTCTCCTTCTGGAGTTAACATGTCTCTCTCTCTCTCTCTCTCTCTCTCTCTCTCTCTCTCTCTCAAGGGAACCAAATCAAAAGAAGGAAAAGAAGGATTGCAGGAAGAATTACATACTTAAATCCATGCATCTGGGCAGCAGTCCAAACAGACTGCACCTAACAGATAAAGAAAACAAGGGAACTGAGTGCTAACATTGCTCTCAGTAAAACATTCAATGTTTATTTTCAGCTCTAGCCCAATAAACCCCAATAATCTAGGCACTGCGTGAATTTTATAGAGACCATACATCAAAAACCTACTGAATACAAGCCCTTTATGTAGCACTTTGTTTTTTGTAGGCTGCACTTTTTTAACAGTAAATTAACATTCTGTGCAACTATTCCTGCAACTATGTAGGAAGATTCATTCCACACAGAGCTGTTTTGCAATTTTGCAAAAAAAATAGCAGGATTTCACCAGCATCATAAAAGCAGCCATAAATACAGGAAACACTCATTCCTTTTCTTTTGAATTGTATTACATTACCTTAAATTGTATCAAGATTCTCTGTGTGAAGCATCCAAAAGAAACAGTGAATCATTTCTACAATATTTCTGTTTTGTTTTGCTTTTGACAATGTGTTGCACATATTGGCCACTCTTCTAGAGAGAGACAGAGGGAGACAGAGAGAGAGAGAGAACAGCTCCTGCCCTGCAGAGCAAATGAAACATCTGCTCAAAATGTTTGTAGCTCTCTCTATTTTTTTATGTCATCATTTAAAATGATTTACTAAATGAATTCTGAGAATCTACCAGGCTTGGGTAGTCAGAGGGTTTGCCTGTAGTGAGTGACAGCTTTCCTCCCAGATCCCTGAGTTTGTCAATTTCCCGTTTATCCTGCTCGTGGTTGATATCGAATGCACATCCCTCTATGTGGAGAGGTGTTGGGCTAGGGGAAAGGCCCCGCAAGGGCATGGCAAATATCAGCAGGCCAGATGGAGCAGACAATCTCTCAAGCATCTGTCGAAAGGCCAGCACATGCAAAACCATTAACACGGAGCACAGCCTGGGGCTCAGGCAAAGACACTAAGGGGAAGTTAGCAGGGAAATGTTTTACTAGGAAAAACTGGACAAACATAAAAATATGCTGATTACCACACACACACACACACACACACACACACGTTTTACTTTCCTTGTGAGGAACTTCCATTGTCTAACTCTAATGTTAACCTCAGTAACCAAAAGGAAAACGTTTGGCTCTTTTATGTTTTTGAATAAAATCTGCAATTTTCTTCCCCATTAAGGAAAGTTTACAGATTTCCTCATGGGGACAAACCAAATATCCCCACAAGGTTAAAACTGTCAGGTATTCCTATCCTTGTGGATACATTCGGTCCCTACCAAGATATAAAAACATGTTGTCACACACAAATATGCACAATGTGCTGCCTGGTCACACAGCAGGAAATTAGAAACCCAGGCTGAGACACCATGAGCAACATATACAGTACAGTATGTACATCATCTTTTGAAATAAAAACTGTTTGATAAGTAATTCTGCTAAGGATTTAAATCTTTGGATAGCTCACTTGGTATCTTGGTAAAAACTGCATATATCAAACTATTACACATACACAGCAAATACAGAAAATAGCAAGAAAATAGCAGAAAATATCAATGAGTAAAATATCAATAAGTAAATGTATCAGTTGCACTCCAACAATCTTCCGCTGATTAATAAATTGCCAATTGCCACAAGACATTACTATCTCAGTGATTCTGTAACTTTTTGTAAAAAACAAAACAAAACAAAAAACAAAAAAGCCCACTGGACCTGCATAACAAAAGGAGATAAAGCTGATATAATTCTCAATGAACTGTTGATTGGCATGAAATTTCAAGAATAGTCCACAAATGACAGAAACACACTAGATCTATGCAGGAGGCATGTAATCATTGTCCAGTGAATGCATCTGGAAGTGTACAGAGGCCCACTGCTGTCAGTTATTCAGAATCGAACCGTTTTGCTTCCCTTCAGTTGGTTGTGATTTGCAGTGAGGTCTCGAGGCAGGGGAGAGTCATCTGCCTTTTGATACAGTAGTGTAGATACTACTGACCTTTTTTCCCCCCTACAAACAGAAGCAGTGCCTCTGAAACAGTACGGGTTAGTTAGAGAATCCTGATACCATTCAGACTGCAATAAGATCTGCAAAATTACTAAGATTAAAATGACTGACTATTGCTAGAGGAGGCTAAAGAATATAGGATAGATGATAAATTTCATGCCTTCCCTTAAGCTAAGATTTGTTCTCATTTCAAACAAAATCTGAAAATGCTTCTGTGCTGTCAGCTCACTGACAGAGTGCTTTATGTAGATGTCACATATGACATTTGGCCGAGACATCCTGCTTTTTTTTTTCTTTTTTTCTTTTTATGAATGATGAGAAATTACATTTCCTTTGTCATCCCTGTTTCCCCCTACTGCATTTGGTGTAGATACTATCTCTGTCAGAGTCACCCGAGCATTTTGAATTTCGATTTATTTAAAAGAGGAAACGGGGAGGAACTGCAACGGGTCACTAATTTCATTTCGCCACGTTGCAGTGGTATTAGCCCTGAGCAGATTTTTCAGAGGAGCACAAAATCAATGCACACATTCTGTAGGGAATAGCCTCCCGAATCCATTAGTAATTTTGACCAGCAGGTCAAGTAAAGTAATAGCTAGATAAATGTTTTATTACAGATTCTCATACTGACTAAATGACCAAGGCAAACATATATTGCACATCCATGCATGTGAAATATATTGTGTGTTAATACAGACAGATGACGTCGTGTGTGTGTGTGTGTGTGTGTGTGTGTGTTCTCTCTGTGACCGCTGTCTGACACACAAAAAGGGATTGTCTTTCTCTTTACTCTCAGGGAATGAATAGCTAATCTTAACCATATGATGTATCTAAATTATTGTTATTACTAGATAGATAGACAGACAGACAGACAGACAGACAGACGGACGGACGGACTGATGGACGGATGTGTTTTTCCCAAGCCAGAACAGTTTTCAGCAAAGAACAGTTGAGTGTCATTAGTCATAGCAGGCCTACTGTGGGTGTGTGTGTGTGTGTGTGTGTGTGTGTGTGTTGGGGGGAGTAGACATTTGTGGGGCCCACGCTGTGCCTCTACTCTTCACTCTAATCTAACAGACCACCAGTGTCCACCAATCACAGTGCACAGCTTTCAAACGGCGCACAATTTGATTTCTTAAAGGAGCCGCAGTCTTGCCTTAGTGGCAATGTGAGTTTAACTCAAGAGACAGATAAGATGTTTTTGAAAAAGTGCTTGAAAACTATTCAAAAATTACAGACATCAAACGTTGTGTAGCTTCGACACTCATTGGTTAATTGGCATGCCAGTTCAGTATATATTGTATTTTTTTTTAAATCAAAGGTTACACAAAATTTGCTTGATGTGTGTTTTGAAAAACCTGCCAAATATTATTCAAGTAGCATTTTTCTTTTTTCAACAGACACACAATCCTCCCACCACTTCCTCTAGCTGATATCCTTATTAAGAAACTAGAAGCATGGTTTATGGTGTAGATATTTATTTATTAAAACATGAGTCAAAGAGATTCACACTTGGAATGTGAGGCAACTGCTGCTCAATGCGTCACCACTTCTCTCACTTTTCACATTCCTGAACACATATTCAAAACAGACTTCATGTAAGACCCACATCAAATAAACAAAATCTGCTTAAGTGCAAGAAACCAAAAAAATACAGGTCTATGGTTGCATTTAGAAAAAAAAAAAGGCTGTTTTATGTTGAACATAAAAGGTTCCATCATATGAAACAAGGATATGGAATGTACTTTTTTTTTGCTTGCTTGACATTTTTTTTCAGCCAGCTCACCTACAATCAGTACCTGCCAAATTATTATTATTATTATTATTATATATTTTAAACTGGGCCATTTTCTATAGATTTCTTGTCGTAAATCAAACGTTTTAAGAGGGATAGTGATTTTATTTTATTTTTATTTTCCTCCACAGTAATGCATGGTGTCATGTGGTCATTTTCAATTTCTTTTCCATCAGTTCCAGCTGATTGCTTTCCTTATCACTGTAAAGACAGACTTCAGCATGGTGACAGATCATATTGTTCACAGCCCACATGTCTGCCTGGCCACCATTTGCTACAATAAAAATGTAGATGGTCTGCATTTACAAGTAAACATATTGCACAAACAAAAAAAAAACAAAAAAAAAAAGATGAAGGGGAAACAGTATGTGCCGTAACAAATAATAATAATAGTTTAAAAAAAATCCAGTTTCACACCTGCGATTTGGGACCCATCCACATATCACGAGTATGATATACATAAACTCCTAACTTTTACTATTTTACAGTACATATACAATCTGGAAACTAGTACCAGCATGGAGGTACATCTCTCTCTCTCTCTCTCTCTCTCTCTGTCCTTCACTCTCTCTCACAAATGCTGTTATGTTCTACAAATACTGGACGAATCTGATCTACAGCTGTACAAAAAAAAAGCTTCAAATCACAAGGCATTGCTGAGGCGAGTCTGAATTGATCTGGGACTCGCTTTGCATGCTCAGACAAACTGATGTGAGAAAGAAGTGCCTGAAACTCACTGAGCGCGTGGTAAAGAACATTCCCTTTTTTGCACTGTACAAAAATACGCCTGAAAATAGTTTGCTTTTCTTTAAAAACATGAGGTCTGTTTATGTATCAAAAACGGGTCCTCCACCACCTGCGACTCCGGAGAGGATTAAAATAGGCTGCTTTAAGGTTCACACTGGTAAGTAAACGAGAATCTGGTATAAAAACGGAAAAAGAAGACCTTTCTTAAGAACAGAAAACGACCGTGTGTGGTTTTTTTTTTTTTTTTTTTGAATTGGCGTCCTGAATGAACGGTGAAAAAAGTTCACAGATTCGCTTCGAGTCAGTCCACAGTCTTAATGAGTTCATCTCCCTGCAGTTAGAAAGAGGGTTAAAGATGCATAGAAGTTCTCAGATTTTTTTTCCTCATTGCGGCCCGACTGTAGTCGAACAATATATTGTAGACCTACAGAAAAAAAATCCTTAAAACCCTGTCATGCTGCCAGAAAAAAGTCTGTTTTCATTTACGTATTCTTCTCTCTCTCTCTTTGCTACAATACCGTTCTTCACACGCATCTACTCCTCCAACCTTTTTCTCTCCTTCCCCCAAACTGCTAAGCAGACTAACACCACAAGGTGATGGAGGATCACAACAAACAAACGTGTAGCCTACAGGACACGTGAAATCAATCATCATCATAATCATCAGTCATAATCATCATCATCTTTTTTTTTCAATCCTTCAGCCGCACGTTATTACAGTTTTAGTACGTAAACACCAGGTCGGAAAAGTTTTTCTCGAGCCAGTCGCCGGCGATCATTTCGCTCAGCTCGGGTGTGCAGTAGTCGGGAAACTCAAAGTGTGAGCCGAGGCTGCCTTCACTGAACGAGTCCAAGTCCTTATCCACTAGGGAGAGGGAGAGATTTGAAGCGAGGCCGCCCGACTCGGAGCACTGCGACGCAGCCGCTAAATTGAGGCTAAAATCGAACAGCAGGTCATCCGAGTCTTCGCTCGAGCTGGATGATATGGACACGGAGCGCGCCGAGGCTGGAGAGGAGGAGGAGGAGGAGGAAGAGGAGGAGGAGAAGGAGGCGCACGGCGCGCTCTGCTTGGTGATGTTCTTGAAGTTGTAGTAGAGGCGCGCGCTGTGTGCCGCTGAGCTCCGCGTTGCGTCTTCGTACATGCTGGCGGTCTCCAGGTCCGCGCCAGCGCTCAGCGTGGGACTGGCGGGAACTTTAGCCGCGCCGTACGCGCGAGTCTGCTCCTCATCGTCCAGGTCCTTTAAGCGCGCCCGCATCCTCTCCTCCTCGTACTCGTAGTCGTCGTCGTCGTCATCATCCGTGAACTCGCTCTTCACGACCTTTGCCACTTTGGCACTCTTGTACGCGTAGTCATCCGCGTACTTGCTTGCAGACTTGCTCATTTTCAGTTTGGGACACTTCTTGTTGGAGGAACCGCCGCTTTTCGGCACCTTTGCGCACGACTTCTCTGGAGACAGCGCCGATTTGGACGAGTTGTTGTCCAGCTTTGGTTTTTTCTTCGGACGGTACTTATAATCAGGGTAGTCTGCCATGTGCTTCAAGCGCAGCCGCTCGGCTTCGCGGATGAACGGGATCTTCTCGCTGTCCTTCAGCATTTTCCAGCGTTTGCCCAAGCGCTTGGAGATCTCGGCGTTGTGCATATCCGGCGACTGCTCCATGATCTTTCGCCGCTCGATTTTGGACCATACCATAAACGCGTTCATGGGCCGCTTGATGTGGCCAGTGGCAGTCCGGCACCAGTCCGGGTTCATCTCGGAGCCGGGCACTGGGCTGCACGCCATAAACTCGCTCTCGTCCGAGTCGGTCGCCTCTCTGGACAAACTCTCCGTCTCGCAGTTCTCCGTCTGCTGTACCATGCTTCTGTTATCCACCCTCACAGCACCTCGCCTCTCCCACTGCCAGAGTCTCTGTACAAATAGTTCACCTGTGCGCGTCTGCTCGCTGCCTTAACTCACGCTCATCCACTCTTTGCAGAGTTACAAACCGCCTTCTTAACTAGTTTTTTCCTGGGCGTGATGTCACGACCAGCGCTCCAATCACAGCCTCTCAGCTCCGCCCATCGCACCCACTGCGTCTCCTTAACCCTTTTGGCTCTCCCCGCTGATGTCTGGCCACTGCCAAGCGCAGGGTTACCAGATTTCACTCCCACTGCATGGGTTACCTCTATTTAAACTAGTTTAGGGAAAAAATAAAATAAAATAAAATAAAGTCTTCCCTGGGTTGTGGTAGATATAGGCTAACGTGGACTCTTTTGTTGATTTTTTCCTCATTAAACATTTAAGTTCAGTGGGATGGTTTATATAGCTAGAAATTGATTAGTGATTGAGCTGAAAAGAGTTGGTTCAATCTGGCAACCCTACATGAAGTCACATTGTTCGAGGATATATATCAGGACATATTGTCAATCTTAATTATAGACGTTACGTAAACAAACAAAAATTCAATTATATACAGTATGTTCAAGAGTAACATAGACACAGTACTGAAATCTATGAATGTGGATGGAAGCAATTTTCTGCCCCTCCTCCACCCTCTTCAGGTTTCCCCTCCTTACACTCTCTCAGTAGGATACTGAAGGTGGCGCTTGGACACTGCTCCTGGGTGTACAAGCATGTGCATGTTGCTTTAGCTGTTCTGCATGAATTGACTGAATATTAGAGAACATACAGTAGCTCAATAAACAATGTTTGATTTTGAAGTGTGTTTTCCTTTTGCCACATCATTTATATGTCAGTAAGTAGCAGAAATCTAGACAGACGTGCTGCTGTTTCTTGTATTTTTCATTTCCTTCATTTATAACAATACATCTATCATGGTCTAAACCAATCTTTTCTGGTGACACCGAGGGTTAGTGTTTAGTGAATATTGTAAGCCCAGGAACAATAAAATATACTAATGATCACTAATCACTAAACTATAACAGTAAAATAATAAAGGTTCTCTGTGTCTCCAAAGGTGTACTCTATGCCAAGTGACTAACTGTTCATATTTCTTGCCTGGATCACTGTTCTAAGTAGATTATAAATAAACATTGCTTTAAAAAAAAAATACTGCATGTGTTTAATGTGCTGTATCTAGAGTCAGCTCTTGGCTCTAAGACTGTGTGTCTATTCCCACTTCATCGTTCAGGGATGCTACTGGAAATGATGCATTTGCTCAAACTGTGTGAGGTTTGATTTTGTCCCCTAGAGGGCAATCACTAGCCCCTTTGCCACTGTCACCTTCCCCACAGACTGCTGCTATTAGTTTCCCTTGTTTGAGATCTGTTTCTTCTTCTTCTTCTTCTTCTTCTTATCTGTAGCTTGTGCCTGGATTGGGATGAGGTATGCTGATTCTTGATACGCTTTCAAACCAATTTATACCATAAGCCTGATTTAACCTGGACTTTGTAAGTATTTAACAGCCATGTCATTAGTGTTGTAGTACTTGAGATCAGTCTTGGTCTAGAGACAACTTTTTGAAGGTCTCAGTCTCGTCTCGGAATCGACCGCATTTTTACTCGGTCTTGTCTCGGTCTCGGACATAGAGGACTCTGGATTTTATTTCAAGACCAATCAAGAACACAACTGTGGAGATTCCACTAAATTGCCTGTGCGTTATCTGATTTATTTGTTAACATCATTACTGTGATTGGATGTAAAACATCCTGCTTCAAATGCAACCAATAATGTGACTCATTGCTAATTCGAAGTTTTCGTTACTGTTAACAGCCATCACCCCTCCCCACCCCCTTTCACACACACTGGTCTGGTCTTGGTCTTGACTTGGTCTCAACCCCTCAAAGTCTTGGTCTTGTCTCGGTCACGATGCACTCTGGTCTTGGTCATGACTTGGTCTTGGTTTATTAGTCTTGACTACAACACTACATGTCATAGCAGTGTACAGGGTTTCTACAGGTCTTAAACCCCTATCTGTGTTCACTTGTTTTGATTTGAAACTGCCCATACCTTTTACAATCACCACAGTCATTTCTTCGGAGCAATAAAAATAACAACCTTTTATCCAGAACCCACCTATTACATTGGAGAGAGCAAGAAGCCTGTCTTTGTCCCTTGCGGGAAGAAAGAGAGGACAATTGTGTGTGTGTGTTTTGGGGGTGGTTGGGGGTTCTGGTTGTATGTACAATCTTGCTGCAATTTAGTCTGGGTTGCATCATCACACACACACACACACACACACACACACACACACACACAGAGGGCTGAATAAGAGTGGCTTAATGATGGGCTGCTCATTAGCATGGCTCGTTAAGGGCTGTGAATGAGGTGTGAGTGTCAGCTGCTGCAGAGGTGGGAGTCATACAGAAAAGGGAGGGTCCCTCTGAGAGAAATCTGAGACTCTGCCCCATGCCTCATACACAGTCCCACATACACGCAAACACACATGCAAGGAATGTGTGTCTCTGTAAAAAGATGAGGCACTACTGCTGGTGGTCTTTTGTCTTTGCATCCAATCATAAGTTTTGGGATAGTTTCTCATTTGTCCTGCCTCATGACCAGGAAAAATAATTAGGGCTGATGTAACTGGACAACAATCTTTTCAGAACACATTTAATAAACTGGATGCATGTCAAGTATGTATTTAATATTTGCACATATACTCAAAAGACAGCCCTTAAACCATGCAAAGCTATGCTTATCATTAAAATGCAATTCACATGCAGAATAAAATCTTTGTTTGCTTATCTAAATCTCCCCAAAGTAACTGCTTTTCCTTCACAAGAGCAGTGAAGCAAGGATCAATACAAAAGGCGAACTGGGGGCTATCTGATCCTGCAAACACAATTCATCTCCTCCACATAGCTTCGAGACAGGTGGGTCTACTCTGCATGCTATCTGATGGGTCAACAAAAGGTGGAAAGGGAGTTGTTTTGGGGGCACTTACAGATGCAGATGAAGTTCTCACTCACGTTGCACACTTCTGAATGTTCTGTCCTAACAGGACAAAGTCTTTCCCTGTTTAAAGGACGTTTTTAATGCTAATGGCAAGAATCACCCATATGTATTCAAATACTATGTAACTATGCAATAGGTAAAATATTCATCCCTGGAGTTATCATGATGTGCAATGCTATCTGAACAGTGTAGCTAATAGTCTCTCAGTAGTCTTAAGAAGATAAAGTGATATATGTGGAATGAACAATGCTAGCTTTTTAATGTGGGCAAATATCATATAGAGCCTGTAATCTCGCTCACAAATACCATTTGTCAGGCTAAAAATAATGCTACTTCTAATAATACAGATAACTCTGTTTAGAAGACACTATAAGATAGTAATGAGTTCTGCACTGGCATCATTCTGAGTAGTTCTGTCTATGATTTGAAATAAAAATAGGAACAGTTCCCTTGGATTAGGTAGAAAATAAATAGTTTATTAACACTCCATAATTAACTTTCCCCATATAGTAATTCTTCTTTGCTATGTTTTGCTCAGATGACATTGACACTTTTTTTCCTTCAGGTTAATACTGTCCTTAATTCTAAGTGGACACCAGACACCAGAGTTCGAGTGAGAGTAAGGATGAAGGGAGGAGAACAATGTTGCTTCATATTTTCCAGCGAATGCAAATGCAGCTCTACTTAGCAGTGTCTTGACAAAGGCATCTTGCCATGCATGAACCAGCTGATGGCTGACACTTCTCTAGAATGCCATTAAGCAGCCCTCAAACCAGACCAAAGCTAGGCAGATCCTCAGTTCCCAGCTCTCCTCCAACCCCCAGGGCAGGGCACTATTTACTAAGTCTCTTTCATGGCTGGAATCCTAAATGACCAATTTAGTGAGAAAGCCAAAGCCACCACAGCAAAGTGGTGGAAAAAACGAAAGCAAAAGAATCACAGGAATTGAAGCAGCAACAGCTGTGAAACTGCCTTCCAGCTCCTGGAATTCATTGAGAAAACACATGCTGAGACTTCTGTTCAGGGTGCCGGTCACTCATTCACCCACGAAGATGAAACATGGGCTGTGGTCATGCTGCTTCTCCGAGCTTAAAAACTCCCACAGTGACATTCGCCCATTATCATTTTATTATTATTATCGCCCATTATCATATTTTGCTACATCTCTCAGCTGACCTCAATTTTGCTGTGGCATTTAGGAAAATGTTCATTCAGTGTACAACTACCTTTTGAGTGTTTGTGTGTACTCTGTCTTGGGCCAATAAACATGCATTGAGATTGCCCTCGGGGCCCAAGGACCTGGGTAATGAGAGTGTGTTTAGTCTAGAGAGACTGGGACAAATGCTGATGGATTGCATGGCTACGGGTTAACTTCCTCTAACACAAACTAAAGCATTGAGAATGAGTGAATGTTCTGCTGATTTTTGTGTGCCTACAAGGTATGTGTGAGAGAAAAACTAAAACCTTTGAGTGACTTTCACAGTTACTTTGCACAGAAGAGTGCATGAACATAAAATTCTCAATTTATGGTTAATCAGCTTCATCAAGAAGAAAACAGTCTGTTGTGGGGGAAAAGAAAGCAGCTTTTCTCTGCCAAGTCAAAACACATGAAGATTCATGCAGCAGCCGTGGATGTGCTTAGTCACACTTTCAGGCAAGCTTTACTAGTTTATGAGCTCTGTACTACGAGCACTACTGCGCTACATCAGGCAGCACTACAGACATGTTTTAAAACTTGCAGTTAACAGCTTCAACGATTTACAATTGATTAGCTAGATTACCAAAAAATACAAAAGAGCAAAAGTATATTTGGGTGATTCCATGATTAGGGTGCCATTTATCCTTGTAACTTAAAAAATATGATTTTTTAAAAATCAGTTATCATTTATTAGGGAATTCAACACAGAATTTATGAAAATATGGATCAAACCATTTAAAACATATGGTAATATGCTATTTCAGGTAACTATCAAATTTTTTACAAGGTGTCTTTGCTGATAATGGCTGCATTTTTCTTTTAAATGGGCAACAGGGTTGAATTTTTAGCATTGAATTAACAAATACAATCAAAATCAGTAGTATTTTATTGAAGTTATATGTTTATTTGAAACACGCACGTAAGTTATTATGAAGAACTATTTAACCATGCTTAAAATACATTTTACCTTTACTTACTAACCCCATTTCCAGAAAAGTTGGGATATTTTCCAAAATGCAATAAAAACA
>JAOTRR010000002.1:11508935-11519065 GCA_028570945.1 Gogo arcuatus
TTTGCAGTGGTCTCTTAATTTTTTCCAGAGCTGTATATATATATATATATATATAAGAGAGAGAAAGGAGGAGAAGGAGGAACAGGGAGAAATCCCTAATAAAGCATTGGGCAAAGACTCCTCTGATTGACAGCTAATGCTGAAACAGCAGAGAAACAAAGAGGAGAGAAGGTAGAGCATAAACATCCCCCAAACTCAAACATGTCATGGGTGTCAGAACTGTGTCAAGATACCATGAGACAAATGAGAAGGAAAGAGGTAATATGCACAAAGAGCTGCTAATGATGTGCTGCTTCACCAGTGGAAGAGACAGGGAGAGACACTGTATGCCTATTGTCAGGAGAGAGAGCAGTGGCCTCATACTGTTTGTGTTTTTTATTCCATAACTGGGTTTCACTCTAAATGCTTGAACTATATTTCAGATGTTACTGCTTATGAGACAGCCATGAAAAATGAGCATCATTAGTGTGTCCAGTTAGTAGTTGTCCAATTGTTCTATACATAGTTTTATGTATGTATAGGTTTATGTACTGTAGAGGCTGGAAAGATTCTTGAAAATCAGGATGTATTAGTATGTGAAGAATTTCATCCAGACAAATATAATGAATAATGTGCTTTTGGACAGGATATGCATGAAGAAGAGGAGAGGTCATTGACCAGCACAGCGAGAGAAACTTTCATCCACTTGTCGTACAGAACATAAGGGAAAAACAAAAGCAGGAATTCCCCCTGTTGGAATCTGCAACGTGGGCTTCATTCACCATCTGTTCTGCCTGTCAATCATACGTGACCTCCAACACATAGGCACACATTAATGTGAACGCACATACGAAAATATACAAACACACACAGAGTCATTTGTTAATAAAAAAGCTGTATTGAGGTGGAAAAATATAGTCAAATGGTGCACTAACACAGAAGCCTCTTTTGAATCACTATTTTAACTTCTTCGCACTTGTTGATCTTGTTACAAGCCGATCCTCCTGTTTTAAGAATGTTTTAAGAATATCACTTGTTTTCCTGGTGTGCTATCTGTTCCCTACATTTCAAATCAGAAAGACTTCCCAAAGAGGAAGCAGTGCAGGCCTGCTCCGCGATGTCTACATTAATTTGGGCTGATCTTTTAATCTGGCTGGGTGATTTGCTAGCACGGCTTGGTGGCAGAGTTAATTGGACAGCAATGGGAAGGATCCGGCCTGTTTGCAGCAGGTTCATTCGGGAGGCACAGTGGGGAATGAGCTGCGAATGAAGAATGTCACTTTTGTTTTAAGCCATTCACCCTAAATAACTTAAATCCCAATCTGCCGACTTCAAAGATGCGTCCATGGAGACAGTCGGTGCTTTAAGGCTGAGAGATGGAGGGCAGAGGGAACGTCGAATAATGTAGGCAAGCCGTGGCAAGGTTAACTCTGGCAGGGTCGGTCACAGATGAAGTTCTCTGCTGCAGATTTTGTGTTTGAAGTCAGGGTGCAAGCAAAGTCATCTCATCTCGAGGCTGCATGTGGTTATAGTATGTGGGAGGCAAAGGTTCACCTAGATCTATCTCTGCAGAGCAGCTCACAGTAAACATTAAGTGAATAAATCACACCTGCATATTTATGCGCATAGGCATGTGGTGCACTAAATAAAAAAACTGAAGTTAATGAGTCTGTTTATAATTCTAAGTAGCTGGGGCATACTTTGAATATATTAAGTACACACAAGAATCAATATATTTTCAAGCTATTAAACTTCAGCATGAATTTCTCCAGAGCTATAAGTCTAGATAAATGTCAGTATTAGTTCAGGTTACTACAAGTGTTTTAAGAAGAGTTTGTTTGTTTAAAAACAAACAAACAAACAAACAAAACACCCTAAAAGTGACTAAATTCCACTAAGATACTGCAGCTAAGGAGAGCACACCCTGTCAGATACTACACATAAAATAGGGGTGTAATGCAGTGCCTCTATCTGTATCTGTTTTATGTTCCAAATATCCATATCTGTATCTGTATTTGGATGTTAAACCTGAAGTGGGCATGGCCTAAGTGGAAAGTGTTTCTTTTTTTTTTTTTGAGCATTAAATAATAACCCTATCAATATGCCATGGATAACACTGGGGGGAAAATCCTCAGAGACAGAAATAACTACACTGTAAGCATAGTCTGTGAATTCTGGTTTTGACACTTCCTAAAGCTCAGCTACATCACTTGAATAGTTGGTCTCAGCTAGAGATGTTGCATGGGATTCTTCTTCTTCTTCATCTTTTTTCTAAATTCCACTTGGGCAGTTAGTATTTTTGTTTGTACCTGACCACAATATATTCTAAAGAATTTAGCTGGATCTATTTCTGAAAATACAAACAAACTAAAGGTCTTTACACATACAGCACGATTTGTCATTACGATTTTTTCGTCCAAAAATATATTTTTACAAACGACTATCCCATTAATGTACACTTTGAACACTTTCACATCAAAGGTGAATGTTCATGTGCAAAAAACGTGATGTTTATTTTTTTCGCAGCAGGTTCAATTTTTCCAATATTTCATCCATGAAAGGAATGCATTCAACCAATCAGGGCGCAGTTTGTGGAAATGTCATCACACTGCTGCACGCTTGTCGGAGTCATTCAGTTTGTGTCTCAAAACCCAGCACTGTTTCACAAGGTCAAACAAATTATAAAGATAATGATTTTAAAGACAATGTCTGGAAAAAAAATAGGAGAGGAGCTCGGCAATGGAAACAGTGCGTATACTGTCCATGGTCTGTAGCCTTCTTTGTGATGTGGTAAAGCTTCCTACCAGTCTCAGCAAAAAGAATAAGCACCAACTTATCATAACTTGTTGACTCCATCAACACACTATTATTTTTATGGAATGCTTGTATAATTGTGTCATGTTTAATGTGAATATTAATGTTGCGTTAAATTTGTCAACCTTTTTTTCACACTTTCACATTGTTTATTTGCGTCACGCTTATGTGTAAAGACCTTAACATTGAATACTACTAAACTAAAACTAGCATGAACATTGTAAATACATCGCTCATTCATGTTACTGAGCGTGGTCTTTTTGTGGCGTTTTGTGCTACAAGCTTCATATCTGACAGCTCGCTCATGCTCACATGAAAGTAAAAAGCTCATGTCTGTCCACTTTTTTGTTGCTTCCTGTAGGATCCTAGTCCAGATACACACCTCTAGCCTCAACCAGAAGACCTGTGGGGAAAAAAGTGCATCTGCTATTCGTATCTGCATTTGTATCTGTTTAGAGCACATAAGCTGTTCTAAAATTCCAAATGATGTATTAATATTAATTTTCAGTTCACTCCCTAACATACAGCCATGCATACCGAGTGTGGTGTCTCATCAGATTTAGTTGCTCCCCAGAATAAGTGGCAATGAACACATTTTCTAAATAAGAAAATAAGAAAGCCATGAGAATAATGGATCCCTGCTGTCCCTGATGCTAACATTGATTTCCCATACAGTTAACTCGGAATTACCGCAGTGTCTGTTACACCCCAGCTCAACCTGCAAGCTGAACTCTGAACTTTTTAATACCGTTCTGGTCTACAGCATGAAATCTGATCCAAGGTCCATGTGAAGGGCAGCGAGGACCTGCTATTGTGTGACTCCAACCCAAACAAACAAGTTCCATCCATTTCCTGGTGAAATAGAAGTACGCTGGTGATTTGTGCTGAGTGCTTACAGAGGGATCTTGGGGATAAGGTCAAGTGTGGCCTCACAGTGTCATGGTCCCTATATTAAGGTTTAGATTGGAATAAACTGGTCAGAAATGAAGGGTAAAAACAGACAGCATGGAATGTCTTGCTGTATTGAGACATGTAATTATTATTTCAGACCTCATCCTGGACTAAATGTTGTTGTCTTTAGATCCTGGAGGTAGTGCGTTTAACCCCTGCTAATTCCAGGTCTAATGAAGATCTATTCTCTGTTCACAGGCCCAGGCTATTAGAGGAGGCAATGTGATATTACATCCAAAAATCTTCCATTTGAGTGTCTGTGAGATTAACACAGCTGCACAGGCTGACCAGTGCAGTAGAGAGCTGTCACTCGAACGCTCCCTTACTGCTTGAACTAGGCAGAATTATATTTCACTCTGCTCAGTTCCAAACAGACTTTGAATAATCTGAATATGTCACTGCAGAATTCATTAACGAGAACTAAGACTAATGACGTTTAGTCTGCTGGTGGTGGCCTAGCCATGTGTCTCCTTTCCCTAAAATGTACAGATGTATTTAAGATGAATGCTGGTTAGGTTACATTTTTTTTAATGTAAAAAATGGGGCTAACTATCTCTCAAAATTATTTTACTGTGCTTATATCTAACTGACTAGCATCCCATGCAGGATATATTCCTGCCTCATGCTCAGTGTCCCTGGAATAGGATCCATGGCAACCCCTGACAAGCATAAAGCAGTTACTGAAGATGAATGCATGATTGCATATAACTAACTAAAGGCTTTATAACAATTTTTAAAAAAATAATTATACATACATATATACTATATAAATGCAAGTATGGTTTGCTGTTGAATGCTGTAGTATGTTGTAGATGACGGAAAAAAAAACCCCCACCCGAGACATGCAATGTTTGTTTGGGAATGTTTGCAAATACAAAATAAATAATGATAATTCCTGTATATTGTATTGATATTTTTTCTTATTAGGTATTCATACGAGAAACTGTTTGTCAAAGGTCATGTGCATGCATGTTCTTGTTCCAGACTATGATTTGCTCAATCATAAAAAAAAGCTATAAGATTCCCTTTCTATGCACGTGAGCATGTTGTTAAAAATTGAAAGGCAAAATGAAAACATTTCATATATTACACTTGGCTGAAAAAATGATGCCATCAGTGGCCATCTGGCACTGCGCATATCCGAAACTTGGCTTTGGAACTCACCAATAATTGCTAAATATGTGCTACCAAATGGTTATTTGTTCCAGTGATATGATTCCTCTACAGGAAATAGAGACATGGGCTATGGCATAAACGTGCCACTTTATGAATGAATCAAGACAAAATGAATGCATTTATCATACCCAGCAGTGGGCAATTGTAAAAAATGAATGACCTCGCTTTCTCCTCTAAATATGCAGCTGGATGACAAGTGAATTTAAAGTACTAAACTCCAACATCAAATGACATTTTGGATGCAGAAGACATACACAGAAGGGCCAGTGCATCACCAACCAATTCCTGCATATGGCATATAAACAATAGTGTGCCATCTGATTCTTCCTTTAAACAGACACACCCAAGTCATAAAGCAACCCTTCACAATAAATAACAGCATAAAATGCTGTCATGGCCCCTTTGAGGCCTTTTACAGAGCATTCTCTACATCATCTACAGAGCGGATCTGAACTTCTACTCCTCCATTGTCCCTGTTCCTCATTGGCTCTCCTGCTTCTGGCACTTTACCAGATTGCCTTTGACGTCCTGACAGCCTGGCTGACTGGAGGTAAGAATCAGCAATGACAGACTAGTGGCTTTTATCAGCACCGACAGGCTGCCGTCTGAAGATTGAGCCCCTGTACCACACTGGCCCCAATCTCACCTGCTGCTTGACTCCTTGCATTTATTTATTTGTTTATTTTTTAATGAAAACTCTCAGTCACTCTCACTGGTTGCTTTGTTAATTGGCCCATTTTCTAACTACGAAGTGTCTGGGATAATTTACTTTTTTTTAGCCTATTTGTTGGCCTGGAGATGGGGTAAATAAGAACCAAAAGGAAAGGATAAGAGAGGGAGAGAGATGTTGACTTGTGCTCAATCACTCAGTAATAAATTTTCAGTTATGTCTCTCATCACTTTGCAGTGAAGTATATGAAGCATGATTATTTTTTTTATCACAGTCAATATATGATCTCCTCTTAATGCAAATTCACTTTGAAAAATGTAACAAGTCTTTGACAGATATGCAGGTTTTCAAAGCATCAGTATATTTAGACCAGAAGCATTGCTTCAGAGTTGCCTTATGTCACATATGGCCTTCCCCTGATGGAACAGTAATAAGATCAGATCTTATGAAATAGCTTGGAGGAGAACTTGTCAATGCAAACGGACAAGAGCCACAACAAGCCCTCATGACTTGAGCATGTGGATTATGATTAATGCAGCTCAGGCCCACAGAGACAAACCCAAATCTAGGCTTGATGTCAGCTTCAATAAGCTTTTCATATGTAACCCAACACGCCAGAGCTGATCTCGTGAAACATGGCCTGAATGTTGTTGAGGCCACAGCTGGAAGATGACAGCTTTGGAGACACATGCACACTGCCATGCCACAATTCCTCCTATAGAATTAAAAATTCATCTGGGATTGGGTATATAGAAAGCTATCAGCCAAGTTTCCATTTTATGTTGTGTACAAACTCACATACGGTCTCTCCCTAGCTGCATCTCCATCACTATGCTATAGAACACTGTTTGCATATGCTGACAGCTTGTGCTAGCAGTTTTGTTTGCGTGTACGAGTGGGCAGAGGTTTCCCTCACAGCTCTCTCTCTCTCTCTCTCTTTGAGTGAGGCAGTGGGAGCTCTGTGGGATTCAGGTGTTAACGAGCTCTAAAACTCCTTGCCCTGCCTCTTTGTGCCAGATGACCAAAAAAGAGCTCACTCTGGCCATCACTGCAGCACACTACCATAACTCTGACCACACTGTGTGAGAGTCTGGGATCAAATACAGCTCATCTAATACAGCTCATCATTAGTGGGAATGGCTGAAAATTCACAAAATTTGGAGAATGGCTGTCATGAAGTTGGAGCAGTTGGATGTAATTGCAAGTCATTTATTAACAATTGCAAATCGGCAGGCAATCAGTAAGCATGCTTAGGTCAATCGATCAAGCAAACAAACTCAGACCTGGAAGTAAAGCAGAAGTCGAAAAAAGAGTAAACCTATATAATGGCAAATCATTGCAAATAAGTAAAATGAGAGAACCATATAAATACACCAATGTAATGTGATAGAAACAGGAAACAGGTGCTCAGTAAGTGGGTGAGAGTGACTGTAATGTCCAGACTGGAGTGGGATATGGAGTTGTGGTGAAACCTAAATGCCTACTTGCTTTGTAATGGTTATAAGGATACTAATATTGGTGAATATGGAACTTGGGTGAAGCATCAAAAATGGTGTATGTCTCTTGTGAATTTGTCCACTCTGTTCACTTGGTCCAACACACAGCTGTCAAATCTCTGAACCTTCTCCACAGCACCTTGCTCATTCAGCTGTCCCACTTACTTGCTGCCAAACCCTCTGCTGCCTCATCTACTGCACCTGCTGCGTTTTGATTCACCCGCTTCTACACGATACCCTGCTGACTCACGTACCTGCTGCCTTGCTCACCGTCTGGACCTGGAAGATGCCATTGTACACACTTCAAAGGTTTCCAGCCACTCAACCCATGATCATCAGCTCTCTAACACAGGTGGCATTCCTTCGGTCCAGTGCTTGTGCACGATTAATCTAGGCATTCCATTCTGGGCAATCTCAGAGCTCTGCCTACCACAGCGGCATGAAAATGAAACTTGTGTCAAAATGAGATTTAAGCTATTAATTGGAAGCACCTGCTCCACGATGTTCCTATAGCCACTTGGTTGGTCTTGCTGGAGGCTTTCATATAGTAAGAAGGTTTTCTTCATACGTCAGGCATTAATGATGTCTGAATCAGAATCCTCAAATGAGAACCATAAGCCATGGGGCCATACATCAAGAATAGAGAGTAAGTGCTATAAAAAGCAGCTGTTTGGAAAAGGCACCTGTCAATCATATGTAAGGCAGCATGACTGGCCAATCAGGAGATGCCCCAGAACAGCAGGCATGGGACAGTAAGTGCTACAAAACCTGCTGTTTGGGAAAGGCAGCTGTCAATCACATGTGAGGCAGCATAACTGGCCAATCAGATGTCCCAGTGCAGCAAGCCAGAGACTAGGAAGTGAGGAGCCATCTGGATGGAGGCTGGAGTCTGAAAGGACCATTCAGTGGACCAGTGACAAACAAGGAGGACTCACTGTGATCCAACAACATCTGTCACACAAACAAAAGCGTATTTCTGCTCTGATTATGTTAATTCCCTGAGCGCTAATCCTTGACCTGCATGTTGTCATCTTCATTATCAGGACAGTTTACACGGCTCTACAGACTTCTAGTAAATATGAATCAGCAAAACAATATTATCATAGTATATTGATTATAATTGTACAGTGGACTTGGTATGACATTTGACTCTAATATTAACTATATGTACATGTATTATGTTGCCAATGAAAACACAACAATTTATTCATAGCCTAAAAACGAAAGACTAGAGATACCTAATTAATGATGACACTGCAGTCATTAGGGAAATGTGGCATGATCTCTTGTTAATGTTTATCAGGGAATGTGATTGTCTATGTAGTGTAAATTAGTCCTGTGACTGTTATTTGATGTGTAACATGATAAATGCCAGGGTCATAGATTTGTCAATGGAAATGAAAGTGAATGCGAATTTTTGCGCTACATTTACTCAAACGTCAATGTGATTAATAGCAGATTACACACCATAAAAATAGACACCCAATTACTGCCTGTAAATTACAACCCTGCAATGCCACCATGCTAATAAGCACAGCATATAACATAACATAATATAATACACTGTAATCTGATTATAATATTTTATATTATATAGAGCATATGCTATGAAAAGAGAGAACACGGCCCCCACTATCTGCATTTGATGAAGGGTTGTTTTTTTTTTAGTGCCTGTTTTTGGTGGAGAGGATATAGCAGATAATTACCAACTCGAAGAAATGTCTCTTTTGTGCACTGGACTGAAAGGAGAAACTCTCCAAGCATTGAGAAGCTAAATCCCAAAACAAAAGCAGGTCTGAATAGTAGCAAGATTAGCTTTAATAGCAGTAATTACCAGCAGGGAGAAGCAGCCAAGGCTCTCACTCTGTGTCCATCATAGGCTGGAGCTGGGTGAAGTTGGGGGTGGGGGGGTCCCTAATGTGTGAATTACAGCCTCTCCTGGCCAGCCGGCCGCCTGCCTCCTTCACTCCCTCCCTCACTCCCTTTCTCCACATTCATTTGTAAAACACTTGGATGAGCCCCATCCAGCCAGACCCTATTTGCCACTAAAAGCTATCTCCCCTCTGTCCTAATAATGGGGCATACATAAAAAAGCGGGCCCTCCAACACTGCTGCTCCTTGAATTACAATCCAGGGTGATGGCACAGATAAGCGCAGACCTTAAATTACAAACGGCACAGGCAAGGCAGCGCTCCGAGCCAGCCCCCACCATGACAACACATTCAAGCCACACAAAAAGCCCAGATGAAATGCAATTATCCCCCTTTGGAATAGAGGAAAGCTGCATTACTTAAAAACAAGAGTGATTGAATTTTTTTTTCTGCTTAATCTGTGGCACAATGTAGCCATACTGTCCTCTGTTGTAGAGAAAGCCAAAATAATGGGTTATGGTGGATGTTCAACAGATCCCTGTATTGAGGACTGTTATTATTTCAGCTTTCACTCAACCAGTGTGTTCACGGTTGAGACAGGTTGGAGTGCCAAACTGAGATCAAGCATCAACCTTTCCATGTTTCTTATCTAAACCACTTTATGCAGGGTTTAAGACCGACCCTGAAACATCATTTTTAGTCTGAGACATGAATTAGTTCTTTAAGCTCAATATGATAAGCTTGACCCTGAGTTGGAAGTATTCAAAGGAGTGAGAGTAGAGTAAGTGTATAGTAGTCAAACTGTAATGCTATATGTCAATCAAAGCCCATACCTCATCTACAATCTTTTAATCCACACTGAGTAATCGTTTTTTACTGTTTCACTATGGTAATACATGTTCAAAAACCTGCAAAGCCTTAAATAATGTTCAAAGCTCCTCACCTACAAAGCCTTAAATTGATTGATCCAGGTAACCTATTGAATTTTTCTGCTCATATACACTTTCAGTATACCCATGGGCTGTAGATTCAGATTTACACTGGCTGGTCCTTTAGTGTGGTGGCACCAAAGCTTTGGAATTCCTTCTAAATCTTGTCTTGAAATGGGCTGTTTCACGATCATGGTTGTCTTTTTGAATAACACCAACTAACTCCTGCAACTAGGTCCAGTAT
>JAOTRR010000002.1:11603528-11616759 GCA_028570945.1 Gogo arcuatus
ATCAAGAACCGCTCAACTAAGTAAAGAGAAATGACAGTCCATCATTACTTTAAGACGTGTCTTAATGCAAAAATTCAATTGATGGTATGGTTGTAGTACTTGAGATCAGCCACTATTTGAAGGTCTTGGTCTCATCTCGGAATTGACGTGTCTTTTAATTAATAAAATAAAGAAAACCCATTGAATTAGAAGGTGTGTCCAAACTTTTAACTGGTACTGTACATTAATATTTATAAAGGCTTTTTGTTTTTCAACCGGTGTTGAAAGACTGCTTTTGGCAAATTTAATGTCAAGTTTTATGTATTTAGAGGATATTACACAGTTGCATGAAGATATGAAGTTTATCTTCAAGTGGTGAATATATTCATGAGTGAGCAAAACGAACGAGAGAAATATTTTTCAACACAAGAAGATAAACTTCATATCTTCACGCCACCTCGAAATATTCTTTTTATTATATAGACACATCCACAAAAAAATACGCAAGTTAATCAAAAGAATTTTAATTTTGAATGGGTCCGCCATTTTGACAACGCGCGTCCAGTCAGTGGGTAAACACTGGGAGTGACGTCAGCCCAGTGAAATATAGAAAAATACGTCACTCGGATCTGGGATGTATTTCATATGAAAAACATGAGTTTTTTAACACAAGAAGATAAACTTCATATCTTAGAAAGAAAATCACACGTTGGCTTTATTATATAGAGGCATTCACAAACAAAAAGTACGCAAATTTATCAAAACACTTCATCGATATCCTCACGAGTGACATATTGAAAAACGTTACTCAGTGTCCCAGATGTAGTACGTATGAAAAATATGAGTGGCATATTTCCCAGTAAAACACTTGTGTATACACATACATACATACATACACACACTGTATATATCTGCTGCTTAATCCTTGATTTAGCTTATTTAGTATGAGTATGTGTCTGTAATACTTTCTATAATGACGATATTCATAATGACTCATGAACATATTCATAACATGTTATCATGCATACAGATTGTTATAAATATTTATGAAAATGCATTACATTCCACAGTAATGCTTAAAAAGGGCATTATGAATTGATAATATACTGTACTGTAAGTAGTGCGCATAAAATATACTGTATATCTTATATCACCAATCCCAAAGAAACTCAGCATGCCTGAGGTAATATTGTCTCAGGTAAAGTCATTTGTATTTTTGAGGGGTTTTTTTTTGAAAGTCATTAAATACACAGAATTTCTAATGTTCTGTTTATTTCTCACAAATTTATTCTCCAGCAACTGAGGATGGACCTGGAATTAATTCTAAGAGCTAATGTCATGCAATAGACCACATATGTTAAATCTATGACACCTAGCCAGCCAGTACAATTGCTTTTAAATGTTCTTTGAGCAGTTTCATGGTGCAGTTTCCATAATGCCTACATATGTCCACATTGAATGTCTGCCACATATGTTCTAAGTCTTGTGTATGGGGGTTCTGGTATTATGATCCATGAAATGTCTTTTATGCCATATGGCATGATGCTGAAATCCAACATATGTTAAAGGTTGTTGATAGGCTTGCCATTAATCAGTGATAAATGTTCAATAGGTGCTTCATACATGCTAAATTATGGTTGGCAAAAACCTTATCTTGAACGGCCTTTCAACACCTTCATAATCAGTCCCCTTGACCTAGCATGGAAAGACTAATCAATGAGACAAAGACAAAAAAGTTCATAAATAGGCTAAAGAAGTGCTAAACAGAGAACATGTGAAAACAATCAAGAAATGAAGCAATAACAGGACATGGATGGAGATAAGACTAGCATCATAACAAAATGCACACGGTCAGAAAAAATCACCTGACAAACAAAGCACATAACTTGAACTTAAAACAAAACATGAATACATTGCTTATCTGGTTCAGAGCTGCGGTGCACACAGAGAGTAAATTTGTAACAAAAACACATTTTTTTATCAAGCCCTTAACCTTTGCAAGCTCTACTTAGCCTTTATGAATATTAAAACACTATAATTGATAGTGTACACACACACACACACACACACAAAAACCTTACCCTGAGGCTACAAAATACAGTGTATGATTTTCTTTGCATATAATGTGCATGTACATTCAATAATATTTACAGTATTACATAATTATTCATAGTCAAACATAATCGGCACTTAACACACACTTTCCAGTTGTGGGAGAATTTACTTTCCTCCAACATCACAAAACTATTGTTGCATTGTCATCTTAGTTCATCAATAAGTTATACACATATTTTGAAATATGGAATAGTTCAACATATTTTAGAGTTAGCTTCCTCTTTATTAAAAGAGATTCTGTCAAGATGTACACATTTTTGACACTGAGTGACAAAGTGGCCTTAGTGTTCTGCTGTTGCATGCTACTGCATGTGTGGTCAACATATCTATCTGTTAAACAGCCCACATTTATACAAACTAAGAAGCAAACTACAGTATATGAGCAGCATAGATAGGTGCTAGGTAGTGTATTTAGGCATTATAAATCATCAACAATGACTCAATATGGCAACTGTACACAAACGCATAAATGAACGGCAAATGGCATTGCAATGGCCTCTGGAACATGAAAAATACCAGTATACCTGTGACAGAAGTTATGTTTGCACAATTATTGTTACAAAACCTGTCACTGAATTCTTCGGTAATTGAATATCCATCAACAATCAGTGTTGTAGTCAAGACCACCTAAACCAAGACCAAGTCATGACCAAGACCAGAGTGCATCAAGATTGAGACAAGCTCAAGGCATTGAGACCAAGTCAAGATCAAGACCAGACTAGAGTCCCACACTGCATTACACACTTACAATAAAATGTGGAACATACAAACCATAGGCACTTCTCAAATTGATCTGAAAGATCCACATTCCCATAAAAAATGCCCACACACAAACAAACATTAAGAGCTGAAATCAACTTAACCATCTTTATAAAGCACTCCTTTTCCATGTAATGATGTTAACAAATAAATCAAACAATGCACAGGCAATTTAGTGATATCCCTGCAGTTGTGTTCTTGGCCTGTCTTGAAATAAAATCCTGAATTCTATATGTCCAAGACCGAGTAAAAAATGTGGTCGATTCCGAGAGGAGACCAAGACCTTCAAAAAAGACTGATCTCAAGTACTACAACCATACCATCAATTGAACTTTTTCATGTGCATGACACATTATTTGGTGGCTGTCACACTGCTTTTTATTCACTGCATAATAGTGAATGTATATTTGGCCAAACACTTTTATCCATCATCTCTGGCCACAGCTCTTAGTCACATAGATTTGTTGCAGGAACATGCCATATGATTTCTCACTATACCCCATCTCTGCATCTGCAAAACTATCTTGCTATGATGCCTTAGAGTGTCTTAATGTCATATTAGGCACATATTTCATTCAACAGTAGACTCATGAGTAAATAAAATTACCAGGATAATAACCTACATTCCAGAACACACACTGCTTTTGAGTGGATGAAGTGTCTTTAAATCATTCAGAAGTCATCCAGTGTCAGGTGAAATATGGGATGTGTAATACAAGTATCCAGCCATTTTTAGAACACTAACAGAAGCTATCATAATAAATATGCAAAAAATCAGACTATTATCAACCATAGAAATACATCTTTAATTCAAGCATCTAGTATAAATAGAAAGCCAACTTCATACAGTTTTATGTAAATACAATTTTTTCAATACCACTGCACATCGCAATTTTCAAAGCTGCATCAAACACTTTATGGAATGCTATACTTATTGCTTCTACAGATATAACTATTGCTGCTACGCTACCAAATATTTTACAGTTTACAGCTCAGGTTCTGTGTATTTATTGTCCTGTGTATTCATTGTTCAGTTATGTGTATTTATTGGCCTGCACTTGTCTGTGCTCAACTGTGCTCAATACTAGGCAGAAGCAAGACAAAGGTCTTGATGTAATTGCAGTATGAAAATATAATAATTAATTTGATATAAAACTTGAAAAATGTTTTGGAGCAGTACCAGAAATATAACACTAGTTATGTATGTAGCTGTGGTTATATGAACAATGGATAAGTTACCAGTCTCTGTTTAGATAAGATAGCTCTTTTTAGATAAGGTAGCTCCCCATGTCTTTCCCCATGACACGTGAACAAATTCCCGCTGATCGAATGATGAGCTGATCTGATGGCCACCACATACACTTTCAACATAGATAGGGACTTTCCACTGTCTAGCAGTCCCCATAGAAAGGCTAGTACTCTAGGAACTCAATCCAGATGACAGAGTGCATACCATTCTTAGAACAGTTTCCACCTGAGAGTATAAAAGGCTCATGTACTAGTGGCTCTTGCTTTTTAGAGTGTCCTGCTGGACTGCTGGATCACAGTCATCCACCTGCTCTTCAATGTGAGGAGCGAAACCCTCAAACACAGGTAACGTGCCAAATCATGCCATCCATTTGGGACAACTATCCCGACTGTTCAGGGTGGAAGCTTCCAAGGTATTCCATCCGCTAATGAGAGCAGAAGTGGGAATCAAGGCCTCAAGGACCACATCAGGGCCAAAAGCAGAACTTTGTGGTCTGATCACTGAATTCTGAGCATTGTGGGAAGAATCAGCAGTAGACGCAGAAATGGTGTTCAAGCAAGTGACTTGCTTTCAGTGAGGCTAATCATGGGTGGGTCCACTTGTGACTTTTCATGCAATGTGAATTGCACCATCTGACCTTGTGCCACCCACATGATCGTATAGTCAGATGACATTGTGAACAGATCAGCACATGGTGGAATTTAAGATCAACTTGCTAGATAGGCTAGATAGACTGACCTCAGTTCCAACTGGTTGATGTGTTCTACTCTCAAATTAGGATTTTATGTGCCTCATATGCCTCTGTCGCACCACACCCTGCCAGTGAGGAAAGTGTCCATGATGACTATTACTCTCTAATGCCCCCCAATTTGGTTAATCAACTCATCAACTGACAAGACTAACAAATCATTTACCGTTGTTATAGGGCACTATAAAGTGTGTAAAAGATATAAAAGTCAAACCACATAGTATAGTGCACTACATAGGAAGTACAGTGTCGAGTTTGTATTGAGCAACACAAATTAAACAGCTTTTAAATAGCCATGGCTAGCTATCAAATTCTGCTTTTGTTTTTGTTTTCTTTTTCTTTTTTTTCTGGAACAGACATGAATACAAGACAAGTTGCTTTGAACCTTCATTCTAGAACAAATGCTGTTGATGAGATATGCCACTTGGCAAGATATTTCACATCCTCCCCAATATATCATTCTGATATCCTGAGGAATGAATACTAACATTACACAAATTTTTAAAAAAGTTCTATAAATGAAGAGCAGTATGGCTATCACTTTCAAATACATACTACACAATAAGCAGGCTGGTTATGTATGAACCCTACTTCATGGGATTTTCATATGCTAATAATTTTCACATGCTGTTAAAAAGAAGATCATATGGTTACGGATGTTGTTGTTTTTAAACACTATAATACTGAAAATAAGGATAAAACATTACAAATATTAGTAGCATTTGGAACAAGCTTATTGTATTGTGTGGGAGACAAATCACCTAAGGCTCTTGTTATTAGCTGTTTTGTTCTCACATAATTGCTGATGACATGCATTGAGAAGTAATTTCATTATCATACACCCAGCATTACCAGAGTAATGAGAATTCCACAGAGTCTCCAAAACTGGTATTGAGATATTTAGCTCTTAATAGAGTTGAATGCATTTTTTGCTTTATTTTCAGATCAAAGCATTGATATCATCATACATTCAAACAATCCCATTACAGTTTCTCTTTTTGTTGGCTGAGCTATAATCATGGTTAAATTTGATGTGTTGGAAGCAATGAAATACTGATGAGTGCATTATCAGTGATTTAGATATGAATCAATGGTGCAGCCAGTGCTTCATCCAGCCCTCAGATGGTAATTGTGCAAAGTGTGTACCATATCTGTGCGAGACTGTCGGCTGTAATTGAGCACATATTGGCATGATGTGTAAATTACATATGCAAAATGATCAGTAATTGCTTCTGCATGCATGGAAATACTCATTCTCTCAATAATGAGTATCAGGGAAAATGCACAAACTATATCAGTGGCTTCATGGAGCATGCCTAAACTCAAAATAAACACATCTTTGGAAATGCCATGACAAAAATGCTAATATTTCTGCATATACTGACACTATAAAATACTTGACATGCTTCCTCGTACCATCTATCCTCATCCAGTGTAACATGGACATGAAGAGGTGTCTTTATGACCTGAAGAGGTGAGGTACCCTCTTGAGAACCTGCCTGTTTAGGATGATAACTCGCAGGTTCAACATCCCTTCGGTGAAAACCTTCAAATAATCCATTCTCCATGCAGATTTCACCAGCTGAAGCAGCTTTATCCTATTATCACAGGAATTATACAAATCTAGACAGCTATAATCCACACACTTAGAGCTTGGAGCCTTTCAAAATGGCATTTGGCAGACAAACAACAAGCCTGCAAGCATCAGATATTAAAACATGTGCTGCCTACTTCAATCTGCCTGATAGTTTAGAGATTCGCCCTTTGTGACAGGACAGATCTTTTTGGATGTGCTCCCTTGGATGTTCTGATGGGATATAACATAAAAGTACTTTTCCTGGCTCTGGTTCACTTTAAAGTAATTATGAAATGTTAACATTATTGTTTTCTTGTAAGGTGTCTGAGCAAAATTAGTGTAATTACAGCATCTGTATATCTTTATTTGATTGCAGGCCTTGTCAGCAGCTTGCCTGATAGTTCTGCTTCAGATACCTCTTGAACCTATAAAGCAAATAAAACCAAATGAAAATCTAATCTGCTGCCCAATCCATTATTTATTCATCTATCCATCCACTCAAAACTGATGACATCAAATAATCATTCTCACTCACTGTATACCACTTATCCATTGCAGGTCATGGAGAAGCTGGAGCCAATCCCAGGTGAGAGTCAGGGTACATCCTGGACAGGCCACCAATCCATCACAGGACCAACACAGACAGCCATTCACACCTAGGGACAATTTAGAGTAGCCAATTGAATTAATCTTTGGACTGTGGGAGGAAACCCACACAGACACAGGGAGAACATACCAACTCAACACAGAAAAGCCCCTTGTTGGCTGTGAGGTTCAAGCCCAGAACCTTCTTGCTGTGCAGCAACAGTGCTAACCACCTCACTGCCCCAAATAATCATTCTTTTCTAATAAATTAGCTCTGCTTTTACACTTATCTTTGATGCATTAGTTGGCACCCTGCTCTTACTTGTTTTTCTGGAATAAAAATGAGTTCAATTGGCATGAAGCTTTAAATTACTGTATTTCTTCCAAGCCTCCATAAGAATCCATGCTGCTCCTCACATCGTATTGTTTTTTATCATGCCCATGACATGAATATTCATGAGTGTGTTTTCCATATTCGGTACAGACACACTAAGGACTCATGGGGAGAGTGCGGTTTGCTCTCTGAACTCAGCAGGTGGCCAAGTATGAGATGTGATCACTAGATGTACCCGGAGACAAAGCTCCAGCAAACGCTCAGCCTTGTTGCACTGCACTTGCCTAATAACCCAGCATGCAGTGGATTTCAGGATAAGACCAGCAGCCCCCTGCTAGACCACATTCCTTCTGTTCTTTGCCCAACCCAGACCTCTATTGCATATCACCCCAAGGGCAAAGAGAGTCACTGAGTTTAGTGGAGTCCTTGTTTTTACTTATTTTAGCTAATATATTTATGTATTTATGATAACTGAACAGGTTTTCCGTTATGGTGACCATAGCGATGATCGTCAGTTGCAGAGAGGCAGAGCTGCTTTTGCAGGACACTCAGATAACCAATAAGTGATGGGCCAGCGTAATGCCATGGAATGGCAACACGCAACTAAATATACACAATTTAATTGCCATTATTATAAAGACAGCATGTGCAGTGCATTTTGTTTAACTCACCAAAAATTAGCATTAATGAAAAGTAGCGTAATTACAGTATACCACTTATAAAAAGAAGTAATAGGCTAAACAAGCTGCATATGTTTTTGTAGTGAACACAAGAAATTATGAACAATTACTCTATGAATAATATTCTCAACTACATTTACTTAAAGTGAGCTGTAATTGTAGCATATGAGTCCACTTAGCCTACAAACCATGGACACATTTTCATTCCAGAATCCAATAAATACAAAAGTATACCGAAATAAAAATGTATACATAAATTAACAAAAAATATTATTCAAAAACTCAACCTAGTGAATCAGAAGTACAATAACCATGCACACCCATCACATTTAGCATCACATGGGCACATTAAATTGTGCACACAATTAACTGGCAGTGCATAGGATAAAAAAGAAATGAAATATCGACAGTAGATACAGGATTTCTCCTTGAAGCCTAAGCTTCATGCTTTCTGCTGCTGTACTTCAAGTTCATTATGCAAAAAAATAGGATGCACTGGATCCAGTGCTATTTTATAAGCTTCTGAATTATAATGGTGGAAGCCATATTTTTAAACTAACACTTTCAGCACTACAGACCGCTATTCTGGTCTCATCGCAGTAGGGAAACCCCTTCTGGAAAAAGTTACACAGTGGTGAAAGGGTTAAACAGAATTTGCAGTGATTAATATGATAATAACAACTAAGATTATTCAATGCAGCAATATATTGGCAACATACTAGATTACTGTTAGATGGTTATTTCAAAGCTTGACATCATCTCATTCATATATGAGCATATCAGTGTTTTTATTTGTTTATTTTAAATTGTCTCTACCCTTTATGTTTTTTATTTTAACATTGTCTTGAAAAAACATGAGACCTTCGGAATAGCACATTTTCTTTCCCTGAATTTTTGGGAGATTAAAGGCAAGTTTTTGAAGGCAGTGGTCTAACACTATGGAAAAGCCCATCTCGGATGCTCCTACTCAAGAAAAACCTGGCATGACTGCACACTGGAAGCATGACTGCACACAGGAAATACTAATAATCAGAATCAGCCAACCATAAAATCAACTTAAGCACCAATGTATTGCTATTCCGAATAAGGAGATCTATATAAATAATGGCATATCTTTTGAACATGCTAACTGACAGTACGTTAGCAACTCTAAATACATCCCAAGATGCACAATGTAGAATATTTTCTCATATTGTGAACCTATACTTTGGGGAAAGACTTATAATTAATTACATTTATGAAAGGAGAGTATAGAACTCCAGTCAGCAGAGTAATTTACACAATGTGGTGGTGTATTTTGGTTATGAGAAAAGCTTGTTATAATAGCATTTGCCTTTCTCATCATCACTTACCAAAGCAGTCACAAAAGTACTTACAGGATTACTGATGGTGCCAGTAAACTTGTAATGCTGTATTTTATCACAGTGGTATAGAGGACACTACTTGCCCTAATTCATGCATACAATATCACTGTAAAATAAACGTTTGTTTAACGGCTATCATCATTCTGTGGGTAACTAAGACAGAGAGTAAACAGACAGGATACAGGAGGAGCTCCTGTTAAGACTGGCAGTGCTGCAGCATAAGAGAAGCAGATTACTCTCCAAATTAGGATTCATTTACAACAGATGTTGGTCCAGTTTCACATAGGGAAAGAGAAATGAGCCCTCACATCCTAAAATGTTCTATAGCATGTGGTGTGACCTTGAACATGTAGCAGATTAGTCTGAGGAACATAAGGTACTCGGGAAGACTCAACTGTATCCATCACTTTTGTTTCCTTTTCATGAATACACATTTAAAAAAAACCCATAAAGGGTCATATATTAGACATTGAGTCTTGGCTAATTTGTGTGTATATATAATGAGGACCAAAATCTGAGACCACTAGTGAAAATGCCTCTGTTTTGCATTCTTTTCTAATTTAATACAACAATTTTCATTACAAACAACTTGAGTGAAAAGTACAGTCTTTGAAATATTTACATAAATTTCAGAGTATTTGGTATGTCACCTTTTTGCTTTAGTTATAATGTGCAGTCGAGTTGGCATGGACTCCACAAGTTTGTGCAAAACCTTTGATCCATTTTAGATCGAATGAATCAAATCAGCATTTGGTGTGATGACAGTTTGCCTTAAAATTGCATCAGTTCTCTTAGGTACACTGTTGAGCAGGTTTATAAGGAAATTATCTGTTGGTTTTGACAAGAATCCTGGCAAACTTACAACAGGTTTCATGATGGCTCTATCAGCAGTGGCTGTCTCTGTCTGTGCTTTGGTCCATGATTTTGACTCTGAAAACATTATTCGGAAACACAAAAACACAAAAATGTCCTCTATGTTTACATGCCATCACCTCTGGCTCCTCTCCAATGTACAGAGCTAAATGATTCATGGTAATTACAGTGCTTAAGCTCGTGCATGACAGAACTCAGACCAAGTGGATCCCACTCCAGACTCTAAGTACTACCAATGGCCCTTGATTAATTTAGCTGTGATCCATAATGGGACAAACAATATTCTATTGTTGCATCATTTCAATATTGATATTTGCCTGCTCAGACGAAGATGATATCCTTTTTTAGATTAAATGAGGTCCCTCGAACATTGTGCAAGAATTTGCCAAAGGGCTTAGTTTCAGATTCTGCCATAGACTGCACCTTTATTTGAAATATTTATGAGTCATTTAGCTCTTTATTCCAGACTCCAAAAGCTTAATCAAATAAATGGCCCAAAAAGTGGCATACAGTATATGGCCGTCTCTTCATGTGAGGAATATTCCAAACGCAACATGCATTGATTTAGATATGAGCTCGCAAATGTATATTCATTTTAAGAAGGCTAGGGTGAACAAACATGACAGCACAGTGATGTCAGCATGAGTTAATGAGCTCTAAATGCAGCTTAAAATACACGATGACTAGTCTCACAGCTGCTCTGCTGTCTGTCCTTCATAATGTGAACTCAGAGTCCTGATGAGGACTTTACACAACCAGAAATGTAGTCAGAAAAATATCTACACAGAGCTGTATTACAGTGTTATCATCCTCAACACATCTGGCAGGGCATGGTTGGAAATAGCAGGCCAGGAGAGCAAGGGTCCTTAGGTTCCATCAGAGAAATCATTTAAGTGAATTCACTTCCTGATGAGGCATGAATCCATATGGCAAATTTTGCTCAGGAGTGATTCATTCTAATTGTCACAGTGGGACCCCCCCCATTACACCACAGTGGAACGGGTCACCGCATCAGAAAATTAAAGCCGAGGCATTCCATTTTAATTCTATTTGTAAGTTCTTGCCTGTGGGATGAAGATGTGCTGAGCCCATATAAATACCCAGCCAAGCCTCATGAATGAGCTCAATTCTGTCCTCTCTGAGCAGTTTACCTCTATATGCCCTACCCTTCTCAAAGCATTGTGAAAGAGACTGCTGGACCATGCATGTGGTAGAACTGTGCATTTGTGGGTACTGTATATGCCTTCAAATGTTACTAGCATAGTATTAATGGCTCAGTAATTTATCTTCTCAGATTTATTAATTGCTTTTGGTGAGTTCCTTATTCCTGCAGCCACTATCGCTAAACTATAGATCACGAGGAGGTATTGTCCTGCTGTATCATACACCATCAGGCTAACCTCCTTTCAGTGCAGAGGTGTAAAATTGATTCAATTATTCGCTTTCAATTTAATGGAACATTAGGGAATCGGGCTGAAATTGATATTGGGCACAAATTATTACTGAGTTAATTATTGCTCCAGGTACTTTCATATCTTCTTCTGCAATATATACTCTTTCACTGTCAGGGTATTTCAGAATATTCAATAGTATTATATGTGATTAATTGATATGGCGAGTTGATGGAGATGGCGTGAAGCAGATGATATTAAAAGTGCTGAAAGTGGAACATCCCTTATCAGCCATATAATGACACAGTTTAACATTTACCTCTTGCATATTATTGCCTGAAGCCTTAAATTGCTTTGGCCAGAAATCCTGCACAAACAGAATTGCCACATGAAATCATATGGGTTGATGATGGTATCAGTAGTTCAATTCCAATTCAATTCAGTTTGATTTATATAGCATTTTAAACAATAGGCATTGTCACAAAACACAGTGAAATCTTCCAGACAATATATCTTCTAGGTAAATAAAGCCAGTATTTTTAAAAATTATTATTATTAAAGGGCTGCTGCACAGTGTATTAAAGCACCTGTCAGTTGTTCTCTCACTACATAAACAGTACCTGATGGTACATGAAATGTCCTTCGTGAGGTGGAAAATTTGACCCTTTTACATATTGATCAGAAAAAAAAAATCCTCAGAGACAAAAATCATTTTGATTTCATTTAACTGACTAGGAATTGGAGACAAGCAACATCCAGGCTCTTCCAAAAACATTAGCCACACCCATGCATGTTATGAATTAATTTTTTTAAATAAAAAACTAAGTGCATTACAACTCCTCTACAGGTTATATATTTTAGAAAAAAAATATTAACCTTAAGAACACTATATGGCCAAAAGTTTGTGGACAGCTGACCATCACATCTGTATTTAGGCCTTCCCCAAACTGTTGCCACAAAGTTGGAAGTACACAGTTGTATAGGATGTCAAGTAACAGACTAATGTACTTCTAGTTGAGAGCTCATGAAACATTCCTTTGTCCTCTTTGTTGTTGGATAATGATCTATCATGGATGAATACAGCAAGAGGATCTGCAGTAATGAGATCTCCTGTCCTTTTCTCATCCTGCTACTGCTTAAGAAGCTGACAGACGCTGAGAGAATCAACATATACAGAAAAATGAAGGGAGGAAAGGGGTGCAGCTGTTCTCTCTCCATCTCAGCTGGACTAGAAATGCTGTGTAATGTTAAGACCCAACCCCCCACCACCGTTTCCTGACATTTCTATAGTAGTGTATGAATAAAGCAGACAAATGAGATCATTTGAAAAATTACCAAGGATGTCATTCATGTCCAAAACTAAGAGGGCAAATCCATTATCGAGTTTGTGGAGCAAAAAGTGAAGGAGAAAGCAGATGATCTGGGAAAGCGATGAATAAAACTACATTACTCAAGAATATAATTATTCTAGTCAACCATTTATTTATTAGCTTATCAAATCATTGTAGCATGGTTGCATTTGCCAAAGAAGAAGAAGAACCAAGGCCGAAGCCTTTATTTTTGTCACATGTACTCTCG
>JAOTRR010000002.1:11618694-11631067 GCA_028570945.1 Gogo arcuatus
GCGACCCTTCAGGCCCAAGGCTGCTTCTCTAACCTTCGGGCCATGGCTGCCCCCCAAGTTGAAGTACACTAGCACATGTAGGTACCAGATAAGCTTGAGGATAGAAAACCAAATGCAAGAAAACAACAGAAATCAGATTTATAGAATAAAGCCCCTGTTTTACTGAAATCACAAACTAAAGAGTGCTAATTTACATGTGCACTATGATAAATTGTTTGTGCAGTTTGTGGATGGGTAGTGGGAATAATTACATAAATTACTGACATTTGTAATATATATATTTTTAGAAAAACTGACATTAATGTCCATGCATAAGTTTATTTCTGAAATAAAATATATATTTTTAATAATTCTTTATGTAAAAGAACTAGTTTTAGTTAAAATTAAACTCCAAGCAGGTAGCTTTCATTTCAAATATAGGAGAAACAACCTGGTTATGTATAAAGTTGGAAATAAAACAATATTTAAATGGGTTATTTACAGTGCAAATAACCCTAACCCTGACAAGTTTAGATTACTCTCGGGAGAGTAAAACTGAATCTTGCCTCACATATACATAATTATGCATCAAGTACACCACCACTTAAAATGCAAAATAAAAGAGAATAGCTGTGATTGTGCATTCTGTCCTTAATGTATATTGGACCACCTTTCAAGAAACTTAAAACAATTGTTTTATTTTTGGCTTCACATGGTGGAAACAATCTTCCATAAATATAATACCTGCACTTTGATCAAATTAGCTGGTTCAAACAATTGCTACTCCAAAGTGACTTTCATACTTAGCAAATCACACTGTGGGTACTAATTTAATCTATTTGCATAGTCCCCTTTCTGTATTGTACACCTTTAGGTACAGAGATGTTAACAAGACATTTTAGTCATAAGACTTACCAACAGACCTTTTATTGCACATAAATTAAACCCTGGTATATTATTTCTAGAGAGAGAAAGCACTGCAGTAGGCATAGGCACTTTAATGGGAAGTAAAGCAGCAGATGACTTTTTTTTTTCTTTGCAGTCAACTGCATTATGATGCAACATAAAAGCAAGAGACAATTTACAATAAACAAAAAACTAATATGATATATAAATGAGACAATGGCAAACATTCAAATAAACATCTAATAGGATTATAGCATATAGTCAATGTATTGCTGCATGAATAGTCCTAGTTGTAATTATCTCATTAATCTCAGCAAATGTGTCTTAATTTAACAAAGTGGCTTCCATCCTCATTATTCAACAGCTTATAAAATAGCACTCGATCCAGCACATCCTATTATTTCACATGATGAACTAGAAATAAAGCGTCAGAAAGCTTGAAGCCTACGCCTGGGTTAAAAACTCTGTGTCTACTGTATCTGGACAGGCCAAGTGAGGTTTTTTTCTGTACAGTTTCACTGGATCTGTGCCCACTGTAGCCTCAGAAAAAGACAAAATCCAAAAAAAGCAGAATATCAATCACAAAATACAAAGGCTTGTTAAGGCACATAAAGGTACACTGAGCATTACTTAGCAAAGAGTCTTTGTATAGAGTCTGCTTATATAGGGTGTGAGCATGATTAGAAACAGGTGTGTGCAATCAGTAGTCAGGTGACTGTGAGCGTGCATGAGTGTGTGCCCCATGGCCATGTTTGAAGGCCGTGATGCATTCTGGGAAATGAAGTTCAGGGTGGATGCCAGAGAATGCATGACAAAATGAAGCAATCAAGATGTGATTTAAGTGTACCCTTTCAGCTTTAATTGAAAGGATTGAACAAAAATATTGCATTAACTGTTTAGAAATTACAGCCATTGACTGATAAGCAGTTTCATGGCCAGATGTGGACTGTTTCCTTATTATTTCATGACAAATTAAGAAAAAAAAATCTCTGGAGTTGATTCCAAGTGTTGAATTTGTATTTGGTAGCTGTTCATGGGAACACTTAATATACGGCAGTCCAAAGAGGTGTTGATGGAAATGAAGGATACAATAAAAAAAAACAATACAGAGAGATAGCAGAAACTTTAGGAGTAGCTAAATCAACAATTTGGTACATTCTAAAAAAGAAGGAATGCACTGGAAAGCTCAGCAACACCAAAAGGCCTGGAAGACCACGGAAGACAACTAGAGTGGATAATTGCAGAATTTTTTCCTTGGTAAAGAAAAACTCATTCACTGCATCTAGCCAAGTCAAGAACACTCTCAAGGGGGTAGGCATATCATTGTCAAAGTCTACAATCAACAGGCACGTTCATGAATGTAAATTGCATCAGAGGGTTTACCTCAAGATGCAAACCACTGGTAACACTCAAGAACCGAAAGGTAAAGATTAGACTTTGACAGAAAACATGTTTTTAAAAAAAGCCTGCCCAGTTCTGGAACAAGATTCTTTGGACAGATGAAACCACAGATTAACCAGAATGATGGGAAGAAAAGAGTATGGAGAAGGAAAGGAAGGGCTTATGATCCAAGCATAACACATCACCTGTCAAGCATTTTTGTTGTACTGTTGTGGCATGGACATGTATGGCTGCCAATGGAACTGGCTCACTGGTGTTTATTGATGATGTGACTGCTGATACAAGTAGCAGGATGAATTCTGAAGTGTACAGAGCTTTACCTTCTGCTCAGATTCAATCAAATGCTGCAAAACTAATAGGATGGCGCTTCACAGTACAGATGGATAATGACTCAAAACATGAAGCAAGATGAACGTAACCCATTATTTCTTTTTAAGGCAAGGAAGTGGAATGTTCTTAAATGGCCTGACTTCACCTGATTTCAACACAGTTGAGCATGCTTTTCACTTTCTAAAAGCAAAACTGAAGGCAGAAAGACTCACAAACTAGCAGCAACTGAAGGCTGCTGCAGCAAAGGCCTAGCAAAGCATCTCAAAGGAGGAAACTCAGCATTCATTGATGTCCATGGGCTTCAGACTTCAGGCAGTCTTTGAATGAAAAGAATTTTGAATGAATTCAATCCAAGTATTAAAAATAATGCTTATGTTTATAATTATGGTGGTTTGTCCAATTACCTTTGAGCTTGTAAAAATAGAGAGACAATGAAAAAAATGGCTGTAATTACTTAAGGTTTAATGCAATATTTTTGTGAAAACCCTTGAATTAAAGCGGAACGTCTACCCTTCAATCACATCTTGATTGCTTCATGACAAATCCATTGTGGTTTTGTACAGAGGCAAACTTCTGAAAATTGTGTGACTATCCAAATATGTATGGACCCGACTGTATGGTCATCTCAGTCAAACAGGCACTTGCCATTGCTACTGGCTTCCATTCTGCAGGGGGTTTAACTCAATCAGTTAGAGATTTTCAGGATCACCTTTCCTCCTGAGGTCAACCTGTCATGTTGGAAGATAAAAACACCTCAACCACTCAAAATCTCATATCGTCAACTATAAATAAGCCCTTGCTCTAGGATATATAGGCCAGCTTTGTCAGGTAAAAAGCTAGTTTATTTTTGTTGGACTTGACCAACAGGCTTGAAAAAATGTTATATCTAATACCAGTCAAAGGTATATACAGCCCAAATTATAAGGCAGGCAATATCTGGAATAAAAAAAGTAAATTAAACAGTTCACTGTATCATTTTTGTTGACTTTTCCAGACTTTTTCTGAAAATAAGGGCCACATTAGAAGTCTAGTAAGTGGGTTGATGATGGGCAGTGCTGTGCTGGCTGTCATATGTGCAGTATGATAATTATTAATTCACTGGATGCTATGGCATCGAGACCATGACCTTGGCTGACCCAGGTGAAATTGATTTTGCTTCTGAACCTGAAGCAAGCCCACACAGAGCTAAGATCAGCAGAAGTTTCAAAAGGGTAAGAGAGAAAGAGAAATTTAAGTTCTCAAGGCGTTAAAGATAGGGGGGAAAGTCCACTCTCAGCAGCCGCACAGCACTCACAGCTTTGGTTGAATATGTGTTTAAGTTAGAAAGAGGTAAATGGTTTCAGTGGGTCATTTAAGGGAGAAGCTGAAGCAGAGCAGAGAAAACGACTCAGGACCTGACAGAAGCTGTAATTTAATAGCCTAATTTCCTGCCTGGCCCAGCAGAAATATCTGTCTGACAATAGCAGTTAATAAAAATGCACCAGGGTTTGATTTTTCTCCCCAGTGGAGGACAAGTTCAGACGTATCTCTCCCCCAGGGTCTCTTAGACAAGAGTGTCGGTTAATGTGCTTATGTGTAGCTGTGAATATCCAACAACACATACATTGCTTATCCACGTATTCTGACAAATTCATTCCCAGGAATGACAGTGCAAGGTATCTGAAGTACTACTTATGGAATCACTGTATTTCTATGGTAATCACAGTGTGATTGTGAAACACAGTGTGGACAAAATCTTTCCTAAAGATACTTTCATATTTTGGTTCTGTGGGCTGACAGCTAAAAGAACTAATAATTTCATTTTCAAGTGGAGGATTGCCAGAAATGGATTATTCCTGTCTTATGAGCAAAGCAATGTCGTTATTAAATATTCTAAGCACATTCTGCCAACTGATAGAAAGTTTGTTTAAATTAAATCAAATCAATAAGATATTCAGACAAATGCTGCCTACAGCTGTGGTTTGTTATCAAGCAGTTCACTTAATCTAATAATAGATACAAATTGTTTATTTTGGAACAAACTGTGAAAATAGTGTAATTAGATTGGCACAGCATGGGTTCTTCTATGTTTTGATTCAATCACATTTAACAACGAACAAGATTCGGTGATAAATTAATACCACCAGCTTGAAGTAAATATTTTATATTGGCGAACACATATTTGTCTCATGGAATGAACACAAGCTTTGGCAGCTAATTAATTCTTTAAAGAAATAGTTCAGCATTTATTTATGCATTATATCATTTTTGACACTTCACCAAAGCCAAACAAAAGAATATTATCCCAGGAAAAGTTATATTATTGTCACATCTGGAACCACTTCCAATCCAGCAGCCACCGCCCCTCATCCCGATCCACATCCAGCCAAAACATTATAATGCTCACACACACCTGATTCCTGTTTTTCGCTCTTGGCTTACTCCATGTTTTAATCCTGTTTTGTCCTATATGGCTCTGTTTGTCCGATCATTTGTCCATTGTGTTTTTGACCACAGTTCTGCCACCTGACTTGGACTTTGAAATAAAATTAAGCTCAGCCATACATCCACCTGCCTCCGATTAGTAACAATTATAAATAAATGACTTTAAAATATGAAGGTGTTTGAAATATGTGCACAATTACAGTATATTGGTTATGTACTGTATATTTCAAATACAATGTAGAAAACAATACCTTTATTGATACCAACATCATTCATTCATTTTTAGTAACTGTTTTATCCTGGTCAGGGTCACAGTGGATCTGGAGGCTATACTGGGATTGCTAGATGTAAGGCAGGAATACACCCTGGACAGGACAGCTGTCTATCAAAGGACATTGTACGCATACACACATTCACATGTTCATTTAACCCTAAGGGAAATTTAGCATAGTCAGTGCACCTACTGGCACATTTCTGGGAGGTGGGAGGAAAAATGGAGAACCCGGGTGATTGAAATGAAGTTTAGTGGCCATTATCTTGAAAAAAGTGGTCAATATCTTGGATGAACATTATCTTGAAAAGAGGGTAAGTGAGGGACAGGGTGGGAGACATTATCCTTAGTTACATCTATGACTGTAATATTATTTGATTTTGACTCAGCATTACAATTTCTTAGACTCACGGAACCGGAACATGATCTTGTCAGGTCTAGTTGCAACACAAAAATACAGTTTATACAACAGTGAAGGTTAGCATCACATACTCCTCCTGCTACTTTATAAACAACTATACTAACAACTAAATTGCGATGCGAAAATGTGCAAAATTCGTGTGCGAAATTTTCGCACACAGAGTATGCACACCGAGGCCAATGCAATTTTTTTTAAATATTTCATGTTCTGTTTTATGCTGATTTCACATCTCGACTGTCACTACTGTGAGATTATGAAACTTCCTGTTGTCATTTCTGTTTCAACAATGGGTGTACCAAAAACTTTCTCTTTCTTGAGAGCACGTCTATAATTATTGTTTTCATCAATACTAGACAACTCCATTATTCACTCGGGACACACAGGTGCAATATGGCCGCTCAGCTCCCAGACGTGAGTGACGCCGATGCACAGCCGAGGCTCGCCGTTACATTCAAGGCCGTTTTGCCGACTGTTACCTACGTCACCACGTGATGTTCGTTATGCACAATGTGAATGGCTCAGAAAAATTTACCTTGCTGTGAAAAAAAATCTCTTTTTTGCTCCATGATATTCACATTCTATGTGAAAGTTCTCATGACAAAGACAACAGTTTGAAAAAATATATCGATGTGCAAATTAACTGCATGAAAAAACCACCCCTGTTGTGTAAAGGCCTTTAACCATAGCCTCCAGGCTTACAGCTGAGGAATAACTCTATAGCTTATAGTTTTTTTACTTAGATATTTAAGTACAACTATACCTGACAGCTTACCTTGAAAATTCTGTAGACTATATGTGTTAAAAGGGCCCTGTGGCAGTGGTAGAGATGGCAGAAATAACAATCCTACTCTAGTTTATGCCCCAAATCAAATTATAGAAATTTGTTTAGCTTTAGGATATAGTGAGGGACTCTTCAGTATTTGTAACACCTCCTGGCCCTAGCACATTTTCGTGTCCTAGACAAGCTTGCCTGTTTTAACTAGGTATGTTTATCTGTTGCTTTATTCAGTTATAGGTGAGTTAATGTTTACAATGCATGTCTGTTTACAGCAAAGTAGGGCAATGTGTAGCCACCTGAGTTTGGGTTATTTCTGTGTGGTGTTTTGCCCCTGTGTTCCTCCAGGTTCTCCCCATTTTCCTAAAGCTTCACTGGTTTCCTCCCAACTACACTACATGGCCAAAAGTATGTGGATTCCTGACCATCACACCCATATGTGTACCTTCACCAAACTGTTGCCACAAAGTTGGAAATAATTGTGTAGGATTACTTTGTATGCTGTAGCAGTACATGTTCCCTTCACTGGAACTAAGAGACCCAAAATTGTTCCAGCATGACAATGCCCCATGAAGACATGGTTTGCCAAGTTTGGAGTGGAAGAACTCAAGTGGCCTGCACAAAGCCCTGACGTCAACCCCACTGACCACCTTTGGAATGAACTGGAATGCAGACTATGCCCCAGGCCTCACCTGACATCCTCACTAATGCTCTTCTAGCTGAATGGCCAAATCCCCACATCCATAATCCAAAATCTTGTGGAAAGCCTTCCCAGAAGAGTGGAGGTAATTATAACAGAAAAGAGGAGACTGGAATTGGAATGGGATGTTCAAAAAGTGCATATGGATGTGATGGTCATGTGTAACTCTGATGTAACTTCAGCACCCTGTAGTTCTCCACCTGTGGTCTCTTACCTTAACATCCTGAAAGACGCTCAGAGCTGTAACAGTAAAATAATACTATAGCATTATGATCATTACTATACACAACTACTGTTTAAGAAACATATCATTATTGACATCCTCTCTAGCCATTTTTAAAAATGATTTTCCAGATCTTCACCTTCACTTTTTTGAAAAAAATATATTTTATTGTACTATCATGACACAAAAACAACACTGAAAATCAACAGGATATACAACATGGACTACAATTCATAATACTGTAAAGAAAAAAAATCACTCTTGTTCAGTAAAAGTACTATAAACATACATAGGAATGTTCAGTCACCTGTATGACTCCAACATTATCTAGAAGTGAGTAAAGTTAATACCACTGTCTGTACATTGGAACTCCAGATAACTGAACTTACTGGAAAGTGTGTTTTTGCCTTACTTTGTGCCTGCTTACTTCCTGTGCCATCCTGGAGCATTTTGTCAGAGCACCTGATTGCAGTGTAGTCTAAAGAATGAGGAAAATTGGGCAATTATTTACACTATGTTTGCCAACCTAGACTGAGCCAGCCGGTAGCCATGACGTAGAATCCATCAGTGGAGAGGATTTGTATGCAGCAGAGAAGAAATGACTTGAGCAGTTACATAGAAAAAAGGACCAGAGGGAGATTCTGTCTTCACGTGAATATATCCATCTTCTATCTTTACCGCCACAGCCAAACAATTACGCAAATTGGAAATTGCTCTTCAGAAGAAGACACTTGTATTATATGACAGCAAGCCAGATCCCCTGCCCCAAACTGATGAGACAACATCAGCTTAATTTAAAAGTAAATGTGTGTTTACAGTGATGCACGTTAGCTTCCGCACAGATTACAGAGGCATTGTCTCCTCTAATTGTGTTTGGTAATGTGTTTTCTGAAACATAGCCATTGGTATTCATAGAATTCATGGCAAGTAAATGGATCTTCTCATCCATGGGCACATAATTGTGGCAGCTATGCGATTACAGCAGCAGAAAGGATGTGGGGGAGAGGAGAAGAGACAGAGACAGTCTCAGGCCGCTGCCAAAGTGTTCAGACCCATGTCTCAAATCCATAATTAACCTCCTAGGTCCTTCACAAGGCTGTGATTGTAAGGGTTCATAAGAGAGAAAGGACTTCCCTTTATGGCTACAGATGGGTTGCCACTGCACTTTAATGTGTTTGTTTGCTGGTTCCTCAGGCGCTTGGCTCAAGGTGACGGAGACATGAGCAAGTGAGTCTCTGCTATGGTCTCCCAGCTGCCTCTTGGCCAACTGAGGCCTTGTTATGAAGAAAAATGGAAGTGGGTTTCAGAGCAGGCACGTTCAGAAGGATGGATAGCTAATCACCTATGTGTGACCTGTTTGTGAATCTCAAAGGATGAGTATGTTGTTTTTGGCCATGCAGGTGCATAGTGCTGCACAAGTCAAAAGATGGGGGCAATGTTGTGGTCATTATGGTTTGATGGGTAAGACATAGTAGTAGGGGCTACAAAGTTCTATTGAGACAGATCTTTGTAGACCTTTTGAGATGCAGCAATTTTATTAAATTTCAATTAGAAGGTTTCAATTTACTCAAACAATGTTCATTCTGGCACTTTTACACCCCTCACCTCAGGATAGACCACAAAGGTAAAGAAGATAATGAATAATCAGACTAACAAGCACACAAATTAAACAGTACAACACCTTCCAAATTAGTCATTTAATCAGCAGGGTTGTAATTAGCTTGATTTAGGAGGAATGTTTACTGCACCTCTCACTACAAGTAAACACATGCTGCCGTTACTAGGTTCATGATTCCTGTTGTGGTTTAAGTGTGCTGGCTATCTTAGAGTTTTGGCGCTAAAATCACAAAGAAGGGCTCCACCAGCAAGAAAATAATTTTCCAGTAGTGCCAAAGGTAGGACTGTGCGCCATGACCTGAGGAAGAAGTTTGAACTTCGAGCAAGGAGCCATCACTGCTGGATGTTCTTTCTCTTAATGAAATTTTCAGGAGCATTTTTTTTCCTAAAAAAACAAACATAAAAATCTCTGTCCTTCCATGTAAAATCAAATCCATCCATCACCGTTCTCTAGAAGAATATATAATCCCTTGTTCCTTCAAGGACCTCAATCTGACCCAAAGGTTGTTAAAATAGCAAAAGGATATTGCACAGATTTAGACTTTCTAGCCAATAAACCCACCGCTCACATGATTAGATCATTGATCCTCTAGTAGAGCTGGAGGCCTCCAGGTGCAAAATGACTTTTTAATGAAATCAGGGAAACCTTGTTACTCTTAAAATTACTGATCACAGTTAAAGCCAGGTGAATGGGGTGGTATTTTATCTATGTTCCTGTGCAAGGGTATTCAATTTCTTTCTATTGCACCAGACAATATTTTATAGCACAGGCCATTGGTCTGATTGTTATTTTTGCACAAAACAGGAACATCCTGACATTTCTTATGTTAAAACTTGAGCTGAGTGTGAATGGCAATCAAAAGTCAAACAGCAAGGGTGCATTTCAGTATCCTCTTTCCAGATTTCAATAAATGCTAAAATATAATTAAGAAAAAACATCTGGTTTGGTCAGAGACATGTCATAGAGTAGCTTAATTTTACTGTAAAGAGAAATAAAACTCTTTGCTGAACAGTAGAATAGCTCAAGCTCATCTCTTCCTCAACTTTATGTGGCTGGTTAAAATGGATCACTTTTACATATGCAGCACATGACATCTTTTGTAAAAAGTATTTGTGAGTGAAGAAGAATGGCGTTCAGCTTTTTTTTAGTGTTCGGTTTCTATAATAGTAATTCAGTATATTGTCAATTATCTGGCTTCTCTCAAAGCCACTATGAAAGGCTTCAGCATTCTTAATGTAGAAATCACGTCTGCAAGGGTTGCATGAAGACAAAACCACTTTCATGAGTTTACAAGCTTGCATACTCTCCACTGTTTCATATTGGCCATTTTGTGCAAGTATCCAGTACTTCAGGATACTTCTGGTCCTATTAAAATTTCAATGAATGAATTGGCTTGGGCATGACTCATTTATAACCTCAAATCACAAGCTTGGTCACATAACGTGTTTGTCCACGGATTTCGCCCAGGTGCCATGCACACAACACAATGAGCGAAGCCTTCACATGGCATCAGTTTGCTGAATTTATTTTTCTACAAATGTCATGGTTTTTTGTGGAAGCCAGACAAACATAGTCTCTGCATGAAGTACGCAGAGGCTTTAAGAGGCCAGTGTTGTGCCAAGGATGTGATAGGAGGTTGAACATAAAAATTCAAATTAGAACTGTAGAGGAGCAACAGCCTCTAGGCTCAAACACTAAATTATTACCAAAATTATAGAAAGACAATTTATCATTTGTTGTTAATATTTCCCTGTTGCAAAGAATGCCAGCTAGATTGGCTGATTAGCTAACTTGTTTGGTAATGTTTGGTATGTTTGTGTGTATTTTGGTTTGTTTTTCCAGTTTGACAAGACTGAAGTGCCTTCTTTTCATTTATGCACTTTGACCTCCATTCTGTTTTTCCTTTTCCACTGTTCTTTTTTTTTTTAATTGTCTATGCACTGTAACTTTAGCTGGCTAGCTCACAAATGTTGTTTGTTTGTCAACTGTAATTTTGCTCTGCACTGTTTTTGTGGCCCTTGGTTTCTGTATTTTGATCTCTTTCTCTTTTCTAACATTTTTTTTAAAGACAACATTTAGGCTGAAACTTTCTCCTAGTACTATGCAACTCATTTTGTCACATTTTGTTAATGCCTTACACACTATGATCCTTAAATGCAACATTTATCAGTAAATTTGACCAAGTTTTACAAACCAAATTGGTCTTAAAAAATGAGAGAGAAAAACTTTGCTTGGCAGTTGGGCAATTTTTTAAATCCCATTTTGTTTATTTGTTGGTTTGCTGGTTTTAGAGCTCACCATTGTGGTGTTTTTGGGAAAGTAACAGTAACGAAGTACCATAATGAAAACCAGCTAGTGTTTTGTATGTTTGCATGTCACACTCATTAGGAATGGAGCACCCCTAAAGATCTGATCCTAGATCTGCCCCTGATGGAGAAGTAATAAATATAACCTAAAGTGAACAATGAAACAGCAGATTTTTGTTTGAAATTCTGATTAACCAATGGTGGACCACCTAGAAAAACAGCTGTGGGGTATATCATTTGCATCTATGTACGAGGGAACTAAATGTTTAATTTTATATGCATAAGTTACTTTAGACATGGGCTATATGCAGGACAACCTTCAATTTTTGTGTGGACAAGTGTGAAAACCTACAAGTGTAAACATTTAGCAATAGTCATTTTTATCTTATTTATCTCTGAGAAAAACAACTGAAATCCATATTCACTCAAGTAAAGTTCTGTGGATTTTACAGTTTTGATATGTTAAAGCATATTAAAGGCTTTACTGTGAACTGTTAAGAACTTTCAGCTTGGAACTTAACAATCTGCTTGAGAAACCAAAGCTGGTGATCAAAGTTGGTCACTGACTCCTATTAGATGGATCCAAATGATTTAGCATCTATTAATCGTGTTCATTATGATTTTAATGTGATTTTAAGCCCTACCGTGGACCTTTAACACAGGAATTAAACTTCAGTTAAAAATTAATTACCTTGTAATATCTGAGATGTGAGCAAGGTTTCAAAAATAGAAAGATGCTGACAAGACAGCGTGTTGCAAAATACTGTGGTGGGTTATATTTTGATGACAAGAATAATGCAAATGTGATAAATTACAGTGTATGTAAAAATTTCACTAATTAATTATAATGAATTATAATGCAGTGGTCTGAAGTGCGGTCAAATAGAGCACGATGCATCTGGTTGATGTATCGGGGGCAGCCATGGCCTGAAGGTTAGAGAAGCAGCCTTGGGCCTGAAGGATTGCCGGTTCGATTCCTGGGACTGGCAGGAAAAAATGTGAGGAGAGTGAGCACTTTC
>JAOTRR010000002.1:11770964-11788713 GCA_028570945.1 Gogo arcuatus
ACACACACACACACACACACACACACACACACACACACACACACACACACCCCTAGAGGCTATTTAAAGTAGCTAATCCACCTACTGGAATGTTTCCTGAAAGTACCCAGAGGAAACCCACATGGACCCACAGAAGCACAAGACCAAACCCTGGACCATGACGCTGTGAGAAACCAACATGAGCCACCATGCCACCAATTTTAAGGTATTTATAACTAGTGCTTGTAATCAAACTATGTTCATGAATTTTAAGAAAACGTGTTTTATACCCAAATTTTTCCACACTTTAAAACATTCAGTGTCAGGACTTTCTAATGTCAGAAATCCCTTATTGCAATGCTGTTCTGAATCTAGTATTTCTGTATCTCTTTTAACAGTCAGGATCAGGATTAGTGTGGGGTAATGCAAGTGACAGCAGCTCTGAGATCCTTACATGCAAGAAGCTCCTGCTGTATCACTGAGACATTCTGTCTGCTTAGCCACACCAGCCTGGCAGGAGGAAGCCAGATGAGCATCAGCACCAACCCACCAAAACCCAGCTTGCTTCCCAAACACAGGAGGCTTTTGTGACAAGTCTGAAAAGGGCAGGATATAGGCACTAGAATACTATAGCTTAATACTGCAGTTCAGATTATTTGACTTGGCCTATATAGCGAATGCTGAAGCTATAAATGTGTGGCAGAGGAAGCTCTGTTTAATTTGATTCCACTGTACTTTACCCTCTAGTTCAACTTTCACTAGTTCAATCATTCAACATTTCCAATGGCAATGGGAAAACACACACCACACGCCATACTGCTGCTTTCATCTGCTTCCCCAGTGCTGCCTTCACCCAGTCATTGCCACTGCAAACTACATAGCATTTAGTGTCAAAGTCCTGAATCCACATATTTATACAGTCACACTATTAGTGCTGCTAAAGCACTGCATTCATGATACTAAGAAGCAGGCAAATCCTTTTAGCAATATTACAGCTAGGTGGCACACTGTTGATAACAGCTCAAATATCTCTATAAAACATGACATCATTGGATGACGTAAGGGGCCGGAGAAAGACAGAAATGCATGGAAGGTATGATTTGGTAAGGACTTACAGGAGAAGCGAGAGTTGAAACGTTGTCTCCCTCTGGTGGTTGCCAAAGCAATGGCAAGATGGACAAGGTGCTGTAAGTCTTAACGAAGACTGGAATGAACTTGGATGCATGTATCACAGTATCTTAATATCTAATGCATCTTATGCATTTTTGAAGCCATTTCACAGTGTCTAATGTGTAAACCTTACTATGCTGTTCATGAGAATGCATTCAGAAACACTCATATAAAATGGGCGCTCTTGGACTTGCAGTGTAATTATATGAACGAATTAGGGAATATGCAATTTCATAAAGAGTTATACAGTTTTTTTCCTCAAGTAGATTGAAGCCTTTTCCATATGAGTGATGAGGGAGCCTTTCCCAGGAATTCAACCTGGATATGATGTGAGTCCATCTCAGGGCACCATACAGCCACACATTCACACACATTCACACCTAGAGGCAATTTTGCATTGCCAATCCACCTGTCAGCATGTTTGTTTGTTTTTTTGTTTTGTTTTGGGGTTTTTTTGGGGGGGGGGGCAGAGAATACAGAGGAAACCCACATGGACATGAGGGAGAACACACAGATAGTTGCCCAAGCTCAAGATCAAACCAGGAACACTGGAGCTGTGAGGTGGCAATGCTACCCACTCATTTGTAAAGGGAATATGTTTTAAATTGCACAAACTATCAGAAGATTCTAAAGGACAAAATTACAGTTCATTAAACTGTGAATAGGTCTTTTCTATTCTGAATGAATACAGGTAAATGTAGAGAGATAATGCAGCTAAACCGTTGCACTTAATGACAGTTTAATGAGACTTTGATGGCTTTTCCATCTTCATTCTACCAAAGATAATTTGCCACTTTCTCCCAATTATTTCCTCTTCTCAATCAAGTTGATGATGCATGAGAAGTCTATTAGAGTGAAACACCTATGGAGCGACCACAACAGCTTTCTCCCCATTGCATCAAATGGCACACACAATACCTTCATTTTTCATGCTTAGAATAAACAGATGTCACACACCACTCTATGAAGCAGTCCCAAACCACACACTGCTGAGGGAGCACTATTTCTCCAACTCCTATTTGTGAGGTCTCATCTTAGTGTGGACTGTCCTAAACTGCCAAGTGTATACTTACACCCACATCTCTATCACAAACCAATTTATCCTCATTGTGTGGGAGTGAAGGAGGGTTTCAGTGTGCTCCCTTGACGAAAGTGCTCAGCCTGAAAGACTGGTTGCACTTGATCAAGTGGAGCGCGCTTGGAGCTTTGGGACTGCCTGATCGAGATGGAGCTGAGAGGAACTCAATGCCTCCTAGAGACAGTGATTGATGAAGGGAATCTCCCTGTCTGTGAGTCCTATTGCCAGTCCTATTGGACTGATTGGAGATGTTATTGAGATTCTGTGAGAGTAATATGTCTTTCATCTAACTGATGCTCCATACGCATGAACAGCAAAGAACAGAAATCTTGTCAACGCATGCTTTTTCTTCCAAGTAGAAGTGTAAAATGAAGTTAGCTTCATTGTAGGTTAGGGTGTAGTAAGGTGAGTACACTTTTCTAAGCATGATCTGAGCATGATAACTAATTTTCTTTTAGAAATTAATTCATATGTCTTGATTATTTTTATTCTGTACAAGTTGTAGGCTTTATTTGAAGATCTTTCCCTTAAAATTGGCGCTTCCATCCAAGTTGCCTAATTTCTTTCAAAGTTTCTTCCTCATGGCATCTCAGGGAGTTTCTTTGCCACTTTCACCTCTTGCTTGCTCATGAGGGATCTAGATCTATATTTGGATTTCTGTAAAGCTGCTTTGTGACAACGTCTATTGTTTATAGTGCTGTATAAATAAAATTGAATTGAATTGATCACTGCTTCCAGTAACCTCTTTAAACACCACCCCCTTAATAAATGAGTGCAGCATACAGGAAACATTATAATTATTGACATCTTCCCCCAAAAATCTAACCTTAATCTGTTTATGTGGTGTGTCAATCACTGTAATATAGCATGTTGCAAGAAGTGGAAGATTACCATATGTTATACTTGTTGTTAGGTCGAGGAGATATAATCCAGGTTCTGATATAGCACTGTCCTGCACATTTTAGTGTTTTCCCTCCTCCAGCTCACCCAGTTCATCAGGTTTAGGCTTGTTAATTAGCTGATTAGTTGAATCTGGTGAATTTATACTCCAGATTGGGTGTCATGGTGGGGCAGTGGTTAGCACTGTCGCTTCACAACAAGAAGGTTCTGGGTTCGAACGTATGTGGAGTTTGCATGTTCTCCATGTGTCTGTGTGGGTTTCCTCTGGGTGCTCCGGTTTCCCCCACCGTCCAAAAGACATGCAGTCAGGTTAACTGGCTACTTTAAATTGCCCGTGTGTGTGTGTGTGAATGGCTGTCTGTCTCTGTGTTGGTCCTGTGATGGATTGGCACCCTGTCTAGGATGTACCCTGCCTCTCTGAAGTTGGCTGGGATTGGCTCCAGCTTCTCTGTGACCTGCAATGGATAAGTGGTATAGAAAATGAGTGAGAGAGAATCAGGATTGAGATAACCTGGCTTACTGGAAATGGAACATATGTAGTATATCTTCTAACATATAAATAAGCATGTCTCTATTAATATACATCATTGAGGTCTAGGATTATGTCTTTCTTTGTTAAAAAAAAGACAGACAGCGGAATCTCTCAGTTCCTACACATGCATAATACTGGTTGTTCTCAATCTCTGGTGCTCCATGTAACAGCATCCCATCCAGCATGCAAGAGATTTCCCAGTGCTGTAAGACTGCTTCCAGTTCCCTTTTAAATCCTCAGGTGATTAAAAAAAAAAACTACATACATCCTACCTGTGTACAACTCCAGCATGAAGCTGAACTTTCTCTTTTACAATAGTCAGTACATTTACCGAGGTGGTAAGTGTGTATTTTTGTAGTATCTGAGCTGGAGGAAGTAAGATATCTCCACTGATAAACCAGCTACAGAATATGATCACGTTCCAAATTCAGGAAGTCAGTTTAGAAACTATAAGTGTGATTAAAATGTGATAAACTTGATAAATGTGATAAACTTCTCACTAACTGAAAACACAACATCCCTTGATAGGTGAATAATTATGTGGTCAGTGCAAGAATGAAAACAGTAAATGATGTTCTGGCTTAAAGTTTTTCATTTGCCATAAGAACTACACTTCACTTTTGCCTTAGGGTTTGCCATTAAAACATTTCAACAGGGAGACACTGAAATTAAAACTCACTTGATGGTGCATGGCTCATTAATGTGTTTCCTCCAGTGTGCCAGTACAATTATTTTCTGTGAACCACAGGTTAAATCTGTGATGATGACAAAATGAACAGCTCCCTGCTGAGTGTCCGTTGGACATATTGAGCTGTCATTCATTTAGAGGTTTGACATATTTCTGCCACTTTGAAGCTTTAATGGGCAGGCTTTGTTATTTGTGGTTCAGGCATTAAGCAGCCATAAAGACATAAGAGGTGACCAAGAGTACGACTGAACCTCAATCTTAATTACAGAGAGAATTATTCCATGCTCAGTTAATGCTGGTCACATAAATTCAGGTGGAAAATCACAAAAATACTCTGAAGCATGGGAGACTAAGGGCACCTAGAAAACCAATTTGCATTTACAACCTCTCATAAGAGAATAACAGGTGATAAACATCATTGCGGACCACATTTCATTATGTGATAAACAGACGATAAGCAACATTACAGACCACTTTCATTATGTGCACTATTATAAACAGACGACAATTATTTGACTTGAGGCTATACAGCGTTGACAATAGACTTGTTTGTCTTTTTTCAATGCTACTCTTATAGGCATGAAGTCAGTCAAGTTCTGCACTGGTGACACTCAGCACTGTAATTCATTTACAGGAGCATATTGATCTGAGAAAGTGAATCATTTATGAATGCATGCTATGAATCTTCATATAATGGTGCTCTGACAGACCAAATCATATTGCAACACTGTTATGGCTATCTGCTTCTGAAATTGGTTAGTTATGTTTACAACACTGGCACAAAAATCATAATGCAGCAAAGTTTCACTGAAAGACCCTGAAACTCTACAGCTATGAGTTTTCCTTTGGAAATCATATATAGTGCATTTCCGCTAATAAGCTGATGCAATTTTACAAGAACACAGAAAGTTACCAATAATATAGGTTTTTTGTTTTGTTTTCAAGTTACTCATCAAGTTTAGCAGAGCATTATTGTGCCCCTTGAACCATTTAATAATATCTTTACACATATATTTTTCTTTCTTCATGGCGTTTTTGTTGTATATGCCAGCATCTATTAAAAAGAAAAAGAGAGAAGTTAAAAACTCCTGGGTGTAGCAGTTCAGTGTTTTTGATGGGTAACTGATTTTACAGGATCTAAAGTTAACATGAACTATTTGAACATCTAACATTGTTGATTTTACTTAGAAAGAGCTTTACTTAAGGTTCTAGCCAGGGGCAGCTGGTATAACTGAGCTAGCAGGGCTAAGCCCAAAATACATCAGCATAAAGTTTCATTTTTTTAGCCACATTGGAATATTTGCTGGTAACAAATGTGTTAATGTAGGATTATTTTGGACTTTTGTCGAACCAAGCACAACACCTCCAATAGTATGAAGAAGCAAGGGTGAGCCTTATTTCTTTGAAGGCCAGAGTCTAGATTCATGCAGCCGATCAACGACAGGTGATTATTCAGAGGGAAACATATTTTTCAGCCCAGGTCACTGACACATCATCAGCAGTGATGTCACGCATGATAAATACAGTATTAGTATTAGTGCACTTATATACAACTATAGACAGTAGTAGGCTTATCTGAGCATAAGCCGTTTAACTGTCATGTTAACTTGGTTTTTGACATTAACATAGTCTAGTTTTTTTTTTACTGATCACTTCCACCTGTGATGTGTCTCTCCCTATGTACCAGCTGGTCCAAAAACCCAACTATATGTCCCTCTCTAGGCACTGCACCAAATGCAGGTACTCAGATTTACTGTGCTCAGACAACTGTTAAAAGTTGATGTGATACACTGGTTGATGGCTTTTTGGTGAGATAAAAAAGCATCACCATTTCTGTTTTTTGTGGCCAGAGGCTGAGGGAGCAATGGTCGCCCACTCCTTTCACACATTCTCAGGAAATGCTGGTGAAAAAAAAACACTAACTAACTGATTTTCATGAATTAAAAATGATAAATTCATATGATCTTAGTCTCGAGAAGTTGGAGAGAAGGTAGGAGAAAGTAGAAGTGCAGCATCCTGTAAGGGTATCCTTTTCTGTAACCACTTCAGGGTTGAATAGTGTAAATTAGACATACGCAGTTAGCAGACTTCAGCTGTTACATTGAAAACCAGCCAAGCAGAAAAAAAATGTGTGCAAGCGATTGCATCCAAGAAAGACCTGCTAATATAATATTCTAATTTCTATACAGTTCATTTTTAAACAACATAAAAAGCTTTTTAATAAAAGTTAAATAAAAATGTAATTCCGTTTTGGAAATTGGAAACAACCATTCTGATAATGAAGTGACGTGGGCCTTCACACTAAAGGTATGCAAAATTCAAGCATGTGTAATTAATTTCAAGCTAACTCCCAGTTAATGAAATGCATAATTAACTGTGCCATAAACATAGGAGATTCTAGGACATGTTATTAATTATTTAAATATATTCTGTAGTTAATATAGGTTTAAGGTTACTTGCACACTGTAGAACAGCATGATAAATTACAAGATAAAGCTAAAGATAGTGGATAAAATAACATATTAAACACAAAAACAATATATTAATATCATTAGCATAATAATAAGTAGGGCCACCCTTTCCCTCCAGAACAGCTTTAATCCTTCTTGGAATGTTGTTATATATGTCCTGAATAGGTTTTTATGTTTGTTTGTTTGTTTTGTTTTATTTTTTCTTCTGCTGGGATATGTCAGAAAAATATTCCGGTTCATTGAGGGATGAACTAAGTCAATATCTGCTTTGCAGGCTGAGCTCTAAGACTTCCCATAAAGGATCAATGATGTTTAAATCTGGTGATTAAGGAAGCAATAGAAGGTGCTTGATATAATTCTGGTATTTATCAAACCACTCTGGAATAATTTTAGCAGTATGTATGGGGACATTATAATCCTGGAATATAGGAACATCATTAGGAAAGAATATTTACACTCATGCAAAATAATCACATGACCTATTGACATCCATGAGGTGGTTGCCCAAATTATTGTAGTGCTCCCACCATATTTAACAGCTGACAGTAGACATTGTGGGTTGAATGCATCTTTTGGCTTTGTTTGAACATAAATTCGTCCAGATGTAGGAAATGCATATGATGAAAGTTGACTTTTCAGCCCATAGTACCTTTTTCATTGCTTGGGTCTAGACTTTGGACACTTTACACCAAGTTATGTGTCTTTTAATAGAAAAGGTTTCCAAATAGTAGCCTTGACATGAATTCCATCTGTTCAGCAGGTTTGTGCTATGCTACACAGAATGTCCTTATCTTCATGCCCTGATGATATAGAGCAGGGATCATCAATTTCTGTCTGGGAGAACTGGATTTTGGCACAGTCTGATGATTTTCTTGCTCCAACACTCCTACTAAGCCTGGTAATTAATTGGTGAGTTGAACCAGGTGCTTTTGAGCAGGGAACTCATCAAACCATGTTGAATTTCAACTCTGCCAGACAACTACACACCAGCTGCCTTCAGATTCCAAAGAGGTAAGCTGTTGTTTTTAATTAATGTGTCTCCTGAAAATGAGAAAATCTCCCGCTCTGACTTTAAAGGCCAGTGCTATACAGCCAAGACCGTTCTAGGTGTATAATCACTGAAGGCTTGGGAAGCTTTATCTACAAGATGAGGGATTATATAAGTTCAACTGGAAAACAAAAGAACAGACACACATCGAAGTGGTCATTAAACTACTATATAAATATAGATAGAAACTTTTACAAGGTATCGGTTACAATGCACTTGACATTTGTCCCAAAGAATAAAATGGCCTACATTTTATGAAGCTATCTGCACATTCATTCATCTTCAGTAACTGCTTTATATTGGTCAGTGTCATAAGCACTGGGTGTGAGACCTAGTTGGGACACCAGTCCATCACAGGGCAACATGCATACACACATTCACATACTCCTTCACACCTAGGAGTAATTTACTATAGCCAAGCCACCTACCAGTATGTTTGATGAGATGAGGAGATGACAGGAAACCAGAGAATCTGGAGGAAACTCAAATGAACATGGGGAGAACATGTGAAACTGCACACAGACAGTAACTTGTATGTATGTGTATTGCTTGATGATGCAATATACAGTACACTTCTATTTTGCATTCTTTTCTAATTTAATACAACAATTTTCATTACAATTTATATTATTGACAACAATTTAAGTGAAAAGTAGAATCTTTGAAATATTAACAAGAAGTTCAGAGTGTCTTAGTATTTGGTCCCCTTTTCTGCTTTAATGACAGTGTACACTCGAGCTGGCTTGTACTCCATAACTTTGTGCAAAATCTTATGATCTATTTTTGATCAAATCCATCAGTGTCGTCTAAAAACATGCTTCGAATAGAAGAGATTAGGCATTAGGAAAATCTGACCTTTTGTACAATGCAGTTAACATGGTCAATAACACACATTTGCTTACATTTAAATAGCGACCTACAAACATTGTAGAATTTTGAATTTTAAATATTCCGGATATTGAATGTTTACTTTCTTCATTTTAAATATTTCAAAAAAATCTAAAACATTTGTTTATTTCCAATTTTTAATGGAAAAAAAATTCAAAATTTTCAATGTGATCTCAGACTTTTGGACCCCACTGTATATGGTTTGTTTTTAACATCAATTTGCATAGCCAACAACTTGTAATACTTTGTAATTTGTAAACAACTTTGTAATCAAAAAGTGAAATGCATTACAAATTCACTCGTTAATCAACTTGCTCTAATAATTAAAGAGAGTATTTTGAAATATTAATAGTTTTTAAAAAATCACTATATATGCAAAACGTGGCATCTTCTTTTTAAAACCACTGTTTTACAAATGACTGTAGGTTATTGACACATTCTGTACTCACAAGTGGCCGCTAGAGGGCAGCACAGTAAAGTACTTTTCCAAGTTATTTCCCAGTAATTTATTAATCCTAAAACAACAGAAAGTGTAATAACTGATATAGCTTTATTTATGGCTCTTTATAAAGGGCAATCTATAAAGTTCATAACAAATGAGACCCCCCCCCCCAAACATGTTGCACAAATGCTGAATATTTAATATTTATATAACAATACAGCACAGTATTAGTCTACTAGAAAAGAAACAACAGTATAAGGAGGCCACTCCTCTCTCAGTCTTCACAGTATATGAAGCATGGACATATCAGAATGAGTCTCTATTGGCATGTCAGAATAACCACCATAACCCTTTTGCATTACAAAGCTGCAAAACCCACTTACTATAATCATTCCTTTTCCCTCTTTCCAGAGTGGACTTGCTCAAATCTGGACTTTGTCAAACTCGCACACAAAGTACATGGTTAGAGAGCATGCCACGTCGACCCACTCCCCCGAGGACACGAGCTCCACACAATCCTCATCTTCATATGCATTATTGGGCTCTCCTTCCCGCCACTTGGTAAAGGTGCTCATAGGTGAGCGTTCCACATACACAAAATGTCCCTCATGCTCCAGGTCATTAATGCCGATGTATACTCTGCTAAGACCAGCTTCTGTTATGTAGCCAGCAATGGCCCTGTTTGCACTGGCATCTTTGGGCATGGCCAGGTGCCCACCCCTACCTTGGCAGTAGAGCTCAGCATCTCGGTAACGCTTCTCCTCCTTCACCAGCAGGTACACCTTACTGTCCGTCTCTTTAATGCCAGCAACAACTGCAGGGGAGGGCAGTGCTGAAAAGTGAGCACTGGTATTTCTGTAATCACACTACAACACCCAGTATACAGAAATACACTGTACAAAGAAAGACAAAACAGTGACTTTTTTTTTGTTTTGGTCAGTCTTTATAAACTGAGATTTTAATATTGTTGGTATTAGGTCATTTATGTAACTGACAAAATATTTGTAACTCAAGATAACAGGCTTTCTACAGAGGTGCACTGCTGCCATTCAAGAAAACAAATCAGCATTTCGTTATTACAAGCAAACATCTCTTTTTCATGAGATATGTATCATGTTACTATCTTGTTATTATAAGAAAAACATCTTATTATATGGTAAATTGTATAAAGACAACATAACTGGTCTAGGTTTTTGTTTTGTTTTGTTTTGTATTTTTTTTAATATAGTCTACGTGGGTACCAGTTGATAGGTGTTGACAAATGGCACAGTATTAGTCAAATTTTAAATCATGCTTTTCTTGAGATGCTTTTCTCATAATAATAAGATGGTTTCCTATAAATTGCTTTACCTCAATCAATGAGATGCTTATGGGATTTTTTTACTTGAGTGGCAGCAGTGCATTTATGTAGGCTTGTATGAAAGCAGACAAAGCACTAACATGGAGGTTTGACCTGTGTGCTCTGTATAATATCAGAGAAAGGACTCTGGATTTCAAGCTTTGCTCTGGAGTTCATTGTAAGGACATACCTTTTTTAATGAACTTCAGTTCACTGGTTAACTGTGCCACATGATTATCCATTTCACCAATCATCTTTCGCAAGTTAGCACACTCACAGGGGAGCCCTGGTGCAGCAAACCAGATGTCACATCAGAAATTTAGCCAAAATTTTGTAATGTCTAAATATTATAGAATTAAATTAGATTTCATTTCCTGTCTGATATTTTTTTTACCTGGATCTCCATTTTCGCCTTTGGGACCTGGATCTCCAATATCACCTTTTAAACCTATAAACAAGTTGTAAGCATTTGTTATGACTTTCAAAAGTATTAAAAACTAATCACTATCTGAATTTTCTAGCCTACTCCACCTTTTAATCCAGGGGGACCCATTTTTCCGTAACGTCCCATGATACCTTTTTGTCCTTTAGGTCCTGGTATTCCTAAAAGATAAATAAAGCCTTTCATCATCTAAATGCAAGCATAAAATTTCTGAAAAGATGAATGATGTCTGAAACCCTGTGTTAGATTCATGGCTATGAATACTGCTTCCCCTATTTTTCATTGCACTTAATCTTCATTAAAGGCTGTGGTAAACACTTGTCATCATTACTGCATTCTAGCCTTTGCAGTAAGATGACCTTTGAACTCATTGAATATTCTGCAGTTCTGCACTCTCTAAATGTCATGAAAGCCAGCGGAAGCTTGTGGTCACATGGTCCATCGGTTGAATTGCGTTTAGTCTCCTGTAGACTTAAGTTCTCTCACTAACTGTAAATCTCCAGTCTTATTTGCAATGTTATTCAATGACTTGCATACATTTTACATTCCATTGACAATAAATCATACAGTACCCATCTCTCCAGGTGGTCCCACTCTGCCAGGTCTCCCAGGCGCCCCTTTCTCCCCCTTCTCCCCTATTTCCCCTGTAAAACACACACACATGCTTCACTTCAACCCATTACACTTGTTCATCACCCACTTTTCTTCACATCATATTGTATCGACAAAATCTGAGCATTAACCCAACACCCTCTCTGCCCCACTGGACCAGCCATTAATATTAGAATTATTTACTGTACATTTAGCTAACACTTTTAACCAAAGCTACTGACATTATCCATGGACATTACCTCTGTAGAAATATATAATAGTATAATGGTAGAATTTAGTCATGAGCACAAACTGAAAACCTTAGTTATGCTGCTGGTTATGTTTTAGTGGTTAGCAGTGTAGCATGGTGTACCTTTAAGTCCCGGAACAAGGATTTGGACTGAGCAAGGTTCCTCTGCTATATGCTGACCATGAGTTGACTCCAGTAATATCAGACCCAACAGTGTGACCAACACACACGTCCCTAAGCTTTCTCCACTCATACTGGAAGTACTACTGCTGCTGTAAAATATATAAACAGTAGTAACATTCAAACTTTACAATACAATAATTAAATACACTTGCAAGTGTATGTTTCAGGATGTGGCATGAAAGCAGTGGAAGAGCAAATAATCCTACTGGAAGATAATAGTATTTTTGCCTTTAGTGTGCAAACAAAAGACCATAGATGGGATAATAATACCCATGCTGACTGGTCACCGATAGGGAGACCATATTTGGCAAGCAAATATATAAAGCTCCTCAACAGCTTATACCATTCCTCATGCTGTAATCCACCCTCATTTACAAGCAAAGCAGGTATCAAATGTACATGAAATAAAAAAAGGTGGGACCTGAAGGTCCAGTACCTCCAACAGGAAGCAATTACTGATACCACAGGTTTTATTAAGTCTAATCTGTTCATTAAATCTAAATAAATATACCTTGCATCATAGCAGCTGGATGTATTATGGGAAAGGACTTACCATGTATGAGAAACTCACACCCAGCGTGTGTGCAGTACTGCCGTTTTCAGACTAATGCCTGAGCGATGCTTATGGTCAACTTGGCATGCCTCGTCTCTCACGTCTGCAGCAAGAAACAAGCCAGAGGATGAGTGAGTGTGTGTGTATAAACACACAGATAAGACTAGTTCTGCTTCACTTCTCTCTGATAAGAGCATGCAAAAGCAGCGGGGTCATTGGCAGTGCTCCTCTCAACAGATAGCACACAACTCAAAGAGAGCCATCAAAAGCATTCTCTAAATTCATTAGCTTTCACAATGCCAGCATGGAACTGGAGGTGAGAAGGGAGGTAGACGTGGTGTGAATGGTCAAGCTTTACATTAAGGTTCCTTTAACTGACATTATTTAATGCATTAGTTAATATGAACAAACTTCACTAATTCAACAGAATAATATTAGTCACTAAAACTTGTATTAATTAATGTGTTTTAAAATAATAAACAAAACAATCCAAATAATCAGCACTTTCATGAACTGTTGTTCATTCCAGCATTGAGTAAAATGAATCCCACAATGACCAATATGAAACAACAACTTACTGAACATGTCTGCATTTGGTAAGTGGCAAAATGTAGAACCGAGGCTGAAAGTGGGTTTTCAGTATGTTATCAACATTTAGATGCTGCAATTTCATTTTTGTTCATTTACATGGATTTGTGGTCATGGTCTGAATAAACATTACATTTACATGTACATTTATGGCATTTGGTATCCAGATCAGCTTACATAGGTGCTTTGAATTCTCTATCAATAAATACATACTGATACTGATTCACTAGGTCACGGACTAAGAATACCATCAGTCTAAGAACTCCACTGGGGAGGTAATATAGTAAGAAAAACACACAGACAACACAAGATTCTTTTAATGAAAGTGCTAATTTAAGTACTTCAGGAAGAGGTAGGTCTTTAGATGCCATTTGAAGACGGCCAGTGACTCAGCTGTTCGGACATCTAGGGGAAGTTCGTTCCACTACCTAGGTGCCAGAACAGAGAAGAGCCTTGATGCATGCCTTTCTTGTACCTTGAGGGTGGTTGGGACCAGTCGAGTAGTGCTAGAGTATTGGAGGGAACATGGTGCAGTGCGAGGTGTGATAACTACTTAGAGGTATGTGGGTGCTGATTCATTTTTTCTTTGTAGGCAAGCATCAGTGTTTTAATCTGATGTGGGCAGCTACAGGAAGCCAGTTGGATTCAGGGCAGGTGCGTGCCATGAACATTTATACAAACATCAATTAATACATTACTGTGGCAGCGGGGGCATGGTCGAGCACAAATTTATGAATGGTGGGAGAGGCCAGGGAAGGTGAGTGTCAAAACGATCACACCTGTGTCAAATCAATGGTGCATGTGTGTGTGTGTGTGTGTGTGAGTGTGTGTCTTGCAGTGACAGCCGTGAGCTTATATGGTGGGAGGAAGCAGAGAGGAAGAGAGAGCTTTCCTGTGCGCTGTCTTTGTGTGTGTGTGTGTGTGTGTGTGTGTGTGTGTGTGTGCGAGAGTGACAATGATAGCAAAGTGATTGCTGCAAAGTTGAAAAGCTTAAATAAAGATAACCTGAGTTGCTAACCTGCCTGTCCCAGTGCTTGTGTCCCACCTCTCCCGAACTGAGTGCAACAATGGTGCTGAAACCCAGGACTCTGAAGCGAGCCACCAACATGGAGTCCTCGCCATTTAAGGAGCTCATCCATGCCCTCACCACCGCTCAACAGAACCAGCACCAAGCACTGGTTGCCCTGCGCAACGAGCAGGAGCAGCGCTTCGAAGCATTGCTGCAGGCCCAACAAGAGGATCGCCAGGCATTCCAGGACCTGCTCGCATTGGCAGGTGACCCAGCCGCCATGTCAGCGGGATTCCCCCACGTCACGCTGACGAAGATGGTGCCACACGATGACCCGGAGGCCTTCCTCGCTCTCTTTGAGTAAGCCGCGGAGGCATGGGGGTGGCCGGTCGAGCAGTGAGCAGTGTGCCTACTGCCACTCCTGACCGGAGAAGCACAGCTCACCGTGCAGCAACTGCCCCTGGACAGCAGGCTGGAGTATCCAGCCTTGAAGTGAGCCATCCTACAACATGTCAGCTGCACCCCCAAGCAACATCATCAGCGCTTCCGCGTGCTGACTCTGGAGGAGGTCGGAAAGTCCTTTGCTTTCGGCCAACAGCTCCGGGACGCCTGCCGGTGTTGGCTGTGGACAGAAGATCGCGATGCCGAGGGTATCATCGATGCAGTTGCACTGGAGCAATTCATCACTCGACTGCCAGGAGGAACAGCTGAGTGGGTCCAGTGCCACCACCCGGCATCACTGGATAGAGCCATTGCTCTGGCAGAGGACAATCTTCTCTCTCTCGCTCTCTCTCCCCCTTCCTCCCGCCCCTCCCCTGTCCCTGCACCACGGAAGTGAGCGTCGATTCCCCCGCAGCCGGCTTGCAAAGCCCGTGGTTCCCCCCTCCCTTCCTCCCCTTGTGTTTCTGTGTCTCCTCCTCCTCAGGTGAGTGGACTCAGAGCCACCGGTGCAGAGGTGAGGCTCAGGCTGGTGTGCTGGCACTGCGGGGAGCCTGGGCACTTCCAGGACCAGTGCCATATGATGGAGGTGGGGGCAGTGGTCTGGATCCCCAACACACCAGAGACCGCCCCCTTTCGAGCTGGAGTGTACCACACTGGTGAGTATCCAAGGGGGTGCCTACCATGCATTGATGGATTCAGGCTGTAATCAGACCTCCATCCACCAAAGGTTGGTGCAAGGTGAGGCATTGGGTGCAGCACACTTGGTGAAGGTTCTGTATGTGCACGGGGATGTTCATGAATACCCGCTGGTGTCTGTTCAAATTCAATTTCTGGGGAAAAATCATAGTGTGGAGGCAGCGGTTAGTCTGCGCCTCAGCCACCCACTAATCCTGTGAACAGATTGGCCGGGGTTTAAGTGTTTGATGGAGCGAGTAGTGGTGGGTGGTAACATGTCACGGGGGGATCCGTGCCGGGGAGGCTGTCCCAGAGCCATCTATGTCAGCTCAGCGTCATAGTGACACAGAGAGTCGGGAGCACCCCGGCCCTCCTCTCTCTCTCTCTCTCTCTCTCGGGGATTCCCAAAAGGATTTCCCTCTTGAGCAGGCGTGGGATGAGACTGCAACATGCTTTTGACCAAGTGAGAGTAGTTGATGGTCAAACCCTCCAGCCCAACGTTGCGCTCGCCTGCCTGTACTTTTCAGTAATTAAGCATAGGTTGTATCAACTGATGCAGGGCAGTCAAACTGGTGAAAAAATGACACAGTTGTTGGTCCCAAAGAGCCGCAGGGAACTTGTCTTCCATGCAGCTCATTATAACCCTATGGCAGGACACCTAGGGCAGGATAAAACACTGACCCGTCTCATGGCCCGTTTATATTGGTCAGGGATTCACTGGGACATCCACAGGGGGTGTGCGGCATGTCGCGAATGACAGCTGGTAAATCCTGCAGCCACCCCAAAAGCGCCATTGCGCCCTCTTCCCCTAATCGAGACCCGCTTTGAGCAAATTGGAATGGTTCTCGTTGGGCCATTAGATCAGTTTGCACAAGGGCATTGCTTTATTTTAGTCCTAGTAGACTATGCAATGCAATACCCGGAAGCAGTACCGCTGCGTAACATTTCCGCACGTAATGTCACAGAAGCACTGTTTAAAATTATCTCCCGAGTCGGGATTCCGAAAGAACTCCTGACTGACCAGGGCACTACGTTTATGCCACGCACCCTCCACGAACTCTACAAGTTGCTGGAGTTAAATCAATCTGTACAAGCGTTTATCACCCACAGACAGATGGCTTGGTCTGTCAATTTAACCAAACCCTTAAAAAGTGAATTCGTAAGTTTGCAAGCGAGGACACATGTAACTAGGATAAATGGCTCGAGCCCCTGTTATTCGCAGTACAAGAGGTCCCACAAGCCTCCTCAGGGTTCTCCCCATTTTAATTATTACACGGGCATAAGCCGCGTGGCATGCTAGATGTTATATGGGAAAATTGGGAGGAGGGGCCTTCTACTTGTAAAAACTACATTCAGTATGTTCTCGATCTGCACGCAAAACTCCACACACTCAGTCACATAACCCAGGAGAATTTGCGGCAGGCGCAGGAATGTCAGTCCCGGCTGAACAACAGGAGTACATGCCTGTGAGAGTTCACACTGGGAGATAAAGTACTCATGCTATTACCCACGTCGAGCTCTAAATTGTTTGCCAAGTGGCAAGGGCCCTTTGAGGTGACACGGCGAATTGGGGACGTCAATTATGAGGTGAAGCAAATGGATAGGGGTGGGGCGCTGCGGATATACCACCTCAGTCTGCTTAAATTATGGAATAAGAGGGTCCCCATGGCTTTGCCGATGGTAGTCCCAGAGAGGGAGGAGCTGGGGCCGGAAGTAAAAATGAATGTAGCCGCTTAACCCACCCTAGTCCCTTGTGGAGACCACCTCTCGCCCTCCCAACTCACGGAGGTTGCCAAGTTGCACGCGGAGTTTTCTGATGTGTTCTCGCCCCTTCCCTGTCACACTCATCTCATAGAACACCACATCGAGATGCCCCAGAGGTGGTGGTGTGTAGCCACCCTGCTTACCTGAACACAAGAAAACTGTAGTTCGGGAAGAACTCAAGGCCACGCTCGAAATGGGAATAGTCGAGGAGTCACACAGCGACTGGAGCAGTCTGGTGGTCTTGGTCCCCAAGGCCGATGGGTCGGTCCGGTTCTGTGTGAACTACAGAAAGGTCAACATGGTGTCTAAATTTGACATGTACCTGAGGCCTCACATTTACGAGTTGCTCGATTGGTTAGGTGCGGCTCGTTTTTATTCGACACTGGATTTAACGAAGGGATATTGGCAGATCCCCTTGACTCCCCTATCCCATGAAAAAACAATTTTTTCCATGCCGTTCAGTTTACACCAGTTTGTCACCCTTCCATTCGCGTTATTCGGGGCCCCAGCAACATTCCAACGTCTTATGGACAAAGGCCTGTGCCCGCACGCCACTTATGCCGTGGCTTACCTTGATGACATCATTATATATAGCAACGATTGGCTGCAACATGTAAAACACCTTAGGGCTGTTCTGGAGTCATTGAGGCAGGCGGGGCTCACGGCTAACCCAAAGAAGTGTGCAATTGGGTGGGTGGAAGTATGGTATCTGGGCTTC
>JAOTRR010000002.1:11808365-11821867 GCA_028570945.1 Gogo arcuatus
CTATCTATCTATCTATCTATCTATCTATCTATCTATCTATCTATCTATCATTTAAAATAGATCTTAGATTAATGCTGAACCTTTTCAAAGTAATCCCACAATCTACAACCCCAATTCCAAAAAGTTGGCACGTTGTGTAAAACGTAAATGAAAATAGAATGTGATGATTTACATGGAAACATGGAAACCCTATATTTCATTGAAAATTGTACAAACACAACATATTAAATGTTGAAACTGAGGAATTGTATTGTTTTTTGAAAAATATGCTCATTTTTTTTAATTTGATGCCAACTACACATTTCAAAAAAGTTGGTATTACAGGATTTTACACAAATATGACTGCTAGTTTTATTTATTGTGACATCAGAGATGAACACTAACACAACAAAAAGAATAAGAAAGTTTTAGTCTTTCGGGCTTCCAACAACAGCATTTACTTTGGTCTCTTCACCTTGACTGCCATGACGTCCATTCTGAGAATATCAAGTTAGCTTATTATTCTGAGTAGTGTTGCTGGCCAATTTTGGAAGCTAGCTGGGGTGCCGTAAAGCGTTATATAGTTCTCACGGTGCTATAAAGCGTTATGCAGATCTCACAAGTGGTCTCAGGGACATCCCACCAGAGTTACATCATGCTATAGCTGGTGAACTAAACATGGACTCAGAATGGAAGACAAGCCATTCCCCCTATTACAAATCAATGTACCATCAAAATCATTTTGAAGCTATTTTAAAGTAAAATTTCTACCTAGTTTTGCTTTAATATAAGGTTTGTACTCCGATTTCCTTATATCATCAGCACATTCAGTATTCTCTCTCTCTCTCAGGAGTGTCTCCATCAGAATCATTCACCCTGCTGTAGCCAACCCTTCAATTGGCCAGTGCTTTGGTTAGGAGAAGAGATCAAACATCAAATCTCAAGAGCAGCAAAACAATTCAAGGTAAGTGAAGAGCCTTTTCATGACTTTTGAATGCAAATGATACTGCTACATAAGCTGTGCATGAAGTGTTATAGACCATTTCATAATTTTGCCAGATGGCTATAAAGAAAAATCACCAAAGCTGACATGATGAACAGTGTGTTTTAGAGAGACATCCTGATAGGGTTTGCCATTTTTATGAGCAAATTAGGCCCATGGGGAGTCTTGCCACTCTAGACAGTGGTTTTGAACCTCCTACTGTGCAGTGGAATTCAAGCAATCTTGTGCTGGATGGTGGGATTTGCCAATGAGCTAATGCACTTCAGGTTGTCATGGGTTTTCATTCATTGTGCATGATGCTCACTCAGACAGTGCTGCTCCTTTTAGGTTAGCTAAGGCCTTTAACTTCATTCATTAATGCTAACAAATGAGCACTGGGAACAACAGGAAGAAAAGCATGCATGGTGACCATCAGTACAGGCTGACCAGCACATCAGGCTGACCAGCACATCAGGGTAAGCACACCATTATGCTGACCTTCATTTGTTGTGTGAAATCATGGCCATGGTGAAAAATAGGATCTAGTAGGCTACTCATAATAAACAGGAAAGAGTTTGATTGCTAATCAGCTTTGACCATAAACAAGAATAACCCCTTCCATTCCTAGGATTCACTGGCAGGTCCAGACTTTATACTCCTCACTCTTATAAATACATTTTCCCAGTATTTCACTTTAGTTACTGAATAATTCATAGAAGGTACTGAATAATATGCAGAGACATTAAGGGTTTAAATGGGGGACAAAATTGCTCTGTTAAAGTAATGCTCAGTTACATTTTTACCACAACATTACTACACATTACATATTTCACATATTCAATCATGAAATGATGCAATGTTCTATATTCATTGTAGGCTGTATCATCTAATGTAAAATTACAATTCAGTTCATACAGTGGAATACATTTGATTTACAGCCAGCTGACTGATAGAATTGTTGAAGAAAGCCTTGTTTAAATGTTGATAAGAGCAGCAAAAAGAAAACTGTATACACACACACACACACACACACACACACACACACACATCAGTCTCTATCAAACAGACAGCATGATGTCACATGACACAGAGATCTCACCTCCTCTTGGCAGCCAGTAGAGTTTGGCATACAGTAGAACATTTGTTGAATGGGCTGCTTTGAAGTGGGTACTGGAAAGAGGAAGACAGACAAAACAAGAGAGGCAGGAGAGCTTGCACTGGTCTGGTTAGGACTGAAAGTGCCTTGTGTATAGATGTTTGAGAAGCTGACTTAAGAAGATGAAGATAGTCTGCCACATGCAAGCCAGCATGATTAGGAGTGAGTGGGTGGTACACAGATGACTTCCAAACCAGATTCTATATTTTTAATTTTCTCACTTCTTCTCATCCGTTTTCCACACACAAATGGCTACATTCACATACACTCTTTTTTACAACCTGTGCCAGGACATAGACATGCTGCTACCCTCAAGGATCAAATCTTCCCCCTGGAATCTGCACTCATCGATCAGCACCCTCCATGGAAAGACCTTGACACATTGTTTGTGGAAATGTTAATTTTGCACTCAGTGGATTTAAGATAAGTCACTACATCCCTCATTCTTAATATAACTTGCTTTGACTCTAAAAGAAAATAGAGACCTGCATGATGGCCCTGAAAAGAGGACTAGTCCTCACCGTGTTCTTGTTTACCCTCCAAGCCAGCAGAATCAAAGGTAAGCTAGCAGTCAGGAGTAAGGTGTAAAGCTGTTTACAGAATGGTGTTTGCTTGGCTTATTTGCACCCTGTCACAAACTTTAATAGAAGCTTGGGAACGGTGCTCCCAGTCCATAAAAGATATAGTGCTGAGTTTTTAAAACATTTATTACATATCCTACTGTTATCAATCTTTCTGTACCTAACCATACAGCTTTCTCCCCTTTCCTTCTGTGTTCTTCCAATGTACGATATTTCTGCATGTTGTGCTCTTTGAGAGGATTTAAACTGTGCTTTGGGCTGCTTTCACAGACTCTCCATCTCACGCATATGGGCCAATTAAATAAGTTGACCCCCAGGACCTGTCCAGACATTCAATCATCTCCTAACTACTAGTCTCACTGTAAACATTGAAAAATTCATAATGTGCTTTAAAATGAATAATTGAATAATAAGCTGGGTGTGCTTATTAGAGAAATGCATTTTAACTTAATTGAAGACTTTTCAGTAAAAACACAATAAGCACTAAATGGCAGTAGCCCTTATACTAAGCATTTGGTTTAATAATATAAAACTTACATTTACATTATAAGCAGCTAAAAACTACCATTTGCACTTTCCTATTTGATTTAAGTCAAAATGCTATGAAAATATGATGCAGAAATGTTTATAGTACATTTCAAACTTTTTTTTTTTCATGGTTCTGCCCTTATGTTTGGGCATTCCATTCATTAGCAGAGTAAAACAAAAGGCTATTTGTTTGTAACTGTGTGTGATGCTAATCTTTTCTGGCTTGTAGCTGTACTATGGGGCCTTCATAGCATTCCCAGGAATTAAGGACATTGAACACAACTGTAGCTATGGCAGTGTATTCAACTAAAATTTGTAGTGGTTCAGTTACATAAAATTTAGTGCTTACAAAGGTCCAGATGAGATTCTAACAACAGATACCTTTTAACACAACCATTATTAATTAGATTATGCCTATACTGTATATAAGACTATTTAAAGTGGTTATGTTTTGTTTCACTTTTAACTAATGTCATGGACTCTGGACAGATGAGAGTTTTGTTTTGTTTTGTTTTAAACAGACTTCTGTGACAAGATTTTGTTACACAAGCTATGTTGTCAGTTCGCTAAACACACCAGAGTGGATAAATAAAATGGAAAATCTCCTCTTTCTGACCTAGTTCCAGCCCTGTAGCTAATCTCTGGTCTGATCATTTACATAAATGCATGTGACTGGATAAGATCAAGCAAAGCATCAGTTACAGCATCCATAATAGTTCATGTATAGAAAACTAGAAAACTAAAATTGGTCGTTGCTGAACTGCAACCAATATTTTCTTACATTTTATTGGCTCTGATAGAAATTTTGTTGTTGTTGGCTTCCAAGTACATGGTTCAGTCTGCTAGAGGGTCATCTTATATCAATGGACTAGCAGGGCTAAGCCCCCCTAAGCCTCACCTGTCTTTCAAAGATAAAAGAAAAATCAATATAAAGTTTAATATTTTGGGCATCCACATAATTTTATCTGCGGTTAACAAACATTTTAAAGCGGATTATTTGTGATTTTTTTTAAATCGAGTGTAACAGCACCACTAACGTTCGTACCAAAAAACACAGAGATTGTGGGCTAACTGTAAGGAGCCCACTGCTGTAAGTTTATGCAGCCAATCAGCAACAGCTGTGTCACATGACTACACAGCGTGACACACCCGCATAGTTTTGAGCTCCAATGGGCTAATATATTCTAGCCCATTTTGGTAACATTTCCGTAATACGTCACCAGTAGGCGTGTTACAGACTCAGTCGCAGGTATAAATGAACGTGAATGAAGAGGATTATTTACTCTATCATTATTCTATCGCTAAACTATGTTTGGAGGAGAAACTGAAAGTTGATAGACAGCACATTTTGTCTAATTAAAGTATAAATTACACAAAAGGACAGATGACAAAACTATAAGGTTAATGGGTTTTTTTTGTTTGAACAAAAGGGTTGCAACCTTCCTGTGTACTGTGTTTGCTATTTGGATGAAACGCAGTTCAGATTCAAATGCCAAAAGTTATATATGAACTTTTAAATTATATATTAGTGGTATATTATTCACTGTCCACCCCCCGCCCAAAAAAATAAAATAAAACAAAATAAAATTAATAAACAGATTTACTACCAGCCGCCACTGTTGTGCTGGGATACCTTACTGGGTCCACATCCAGACCCTGCTTCACTAGTCGAAGACTTCTGTGCTATAGTTTTGATAGGCCATAACAAATTTAATTAACTGTCGTACAAGTTTAAGCCTGGTTTCTAACTATATGAGCATAGATGTACAGACATAGGGACTGGGACCTTATTTACACCACAAAGTGAATGACTGACATGAAATAAGTTCATTGGCCAGGCTTCACCTCTGAGCTTATTCCACTTTGTTTTGATCAGAAATACTCTTTAGCTCAGAACAACATGTGAGAACAACAGCTTTCTGGTGTGGTTTATTTTTTTATTTTTTTTTTTCCCCTGTACAAGCCACTGCCACCTTCACAAATATGCTGTGTTGGCCATTAGAGAGCAAAAACCCTCAGTGGAAAAATCTTTGTAGTGATTTTGTGGAGAAGTCTTCCACTTTGGCTTAATAGGTCTGGTTTATGAAAGATCACATTACTCAGGTTCTTCCATGTCAGCCAATCTAATTTTAAAATGACATTTTAACAATAATATGTCTGTAACTGGGCTCACTCTAAGGCTAGTAAGCACAGATCTGAATGTGATTTTCACTAAGCAGGGATTAATGTCTTAAGAAGGTCTCTGTAGTTTGGCAGCTGATATTATAATACAACACTACAGAGACCCAGTTCTGAATGAACGGACTGTTCCATTAATGACTAAGCAACATGGCACTACCATGAGAGGTGAATGATGGCCAAGAATAGATTTTGTTTCACAGAAGAAATACACTGTGACCTAATTTGGAGTACATATTTCTACAGTTAATCTACTATTCCATAAAATCAGTGATAAAGAAAGGTAGTGGTACTCTACCTTTATCAAGATGGGTAGTGTTACACTGTTTATTACTGCTAGCATGACTTTTTTCAAGTGCAGAACTGTCTAAGCACAAAATGCATATCAATTTATTGACATCAATTATTGCATTTGCTTCCTAATCAGATCAGTAATCAAGCAATAGAATGCTACTGTTATGTGGTACATATATCATCACTGCCAGTCTCCATTTACATTAATGGCAATGTATTTTTACAGTCCAATAACAAGCACTTCATTAAAACTTCCAGTGCAACACAGATTTATACTCTGACTGTATCTTCACACTGAATATATTTAACATCTGTTAGCATGTTGACATGCTTTGATTAAGCATCCTGAACATCTTAAAGAACTTCCTTCTATCAAATAAACATATCATCAGCATAACAATCATGGGACTCAAATGTAATTGCAGTCACTCAAATTACAACTAATCCTAGAATCCACTTTCATCTGATCAAACCATTGTTATAGAAAGACACAATTAAAAATTGTAGAGGTGTTGATGGTTCCCACATACTCTATGTACCCTAATAATTTTCTATCTTCAAAAACAATTTATGCCCAAGTCTCTCTTCTTTTTTTTTTCTTTTTTTTGTGTGAAAAATCTCACCTGGGTGCTGTAGATTTGTACCTAAGAACTGCTGCTATAATCAAAGACTGTGACTGTCACATCCACGCGCATTCACCAGCCGCAAACTATCCCTCGGGTCCACGTGCATTCGCGTTCTGAACGAGCAGCGCACTTCAAGGACTAATTACATGCACCTGTCCCGGATTAGAGCGCAATCAGCTTACGCTTAATAAGGACGCTGAACACATACAGACGTCGCAAAGTAATGCGCTCAGTGCCTCGTGTCTGACCTTACTGAGCCTTTGTTTGTTATATTGTCTTCCTGGTTTTCGACTCTGGTTTGTATTTTGCATTCTGCCTTTTGTCTCTGCCTCCTCTAGTCGGTTTGTGCCTCGCATGACCCTTGCGAGGTTTCTGTTTCTGATTCTGCCTAACGATTTGAATTGAATGCCTGCTTACTGTGTTTTATAATAAACTCTTCCTGCACTTACATCCATCATTCTGTCAGTAAAGGTGAGACGGATGACGGATGTAAGTGCAGGAAGAGTTTATTATAAAACACAGTAAGCAGGCATTCAATCCAAATCGTTAGGCAGAATCAGAAACAGAAGACAGGCAAGGGTCATGCGAGGCACAAACCGACTAGAGGAGGCAGAGACAAAAGGCAGAATGCAAAATACAAACCAGAGTCGAAAACCAGGAAGACAATATAACAAACAAAGGCTCAGTAAGGTCAGACACGAGGCACTGAGCGCATTACTTCGCGACGTCTGTATGTGTTCAGCGTCCTTATTAAGCATGCGCTGATTGCGCTCTAATCCGGGACAGGTGCATGTAATTGGTCCTTGAGGTGTGCCCTGCTCGTTCAGAGCGCGAATGCGCGTGGACGTGCGGATGTGACAATGACTCATACTGACCATCCTTTCGACACAGTTAGTGCTCTCTGACTTTATAGTATAAGATGGTAGAAGTAATGGTCTAAAATCCCATTATTTGGTGTCACCCAGAAGAAGATGGGTTCCTTTTGAGTCTGGTTCTTCTTGATGTCATCTCAGGGAGTACTTCCTCTACACTGTCACCTCTGGCTTCCTCATTAAGGATTTGAATATAAACCAACATACAGATTCCTGTACAGCTACTGTTACTGTGTATTAATAAGATCTATATACAAATAAAATTTAACTGAACTGAATTGAAAAAAGTTTTTTTCTTGTCTTCAGACCTCACTAGGGACCATTTATCAGGGAACAGAAACGTCAAATACAGGCATTTCTACGAGGCCTCACGAACAGCCAGGCATCTGTCTGCTGTCCGAGATTCACTTATCCTTAATAGGCTTCGAGTGAAGAGATCAGCACTATTCAGTACAGGGGTCAAAGCTTGTCCTCAGGAGAACATGAACATGGCAGAGGTCATCGCCGGCCACAAATCATACTACAAACTGAGAGGTTGGACATCACACATTGCTATGAGAGAGACAGAACCAAAAATTAGGGCTAAATTTGTCTCCACCAGGGCATCCCTTCATGAATCATATTTAGCATGCCTGTCATTAGAAGCCTTCCTGGGACAGGAAGCTGCATTAACTAACACCAAAATGTCAGTCAAGACCCCAGAGAGTTAAAAGTAGATTTTTAATGACTTGATCTCTGTCACTTTTTTGCCTTTTAGATTTTTATTTTTATTTTATATTCCTTTAGGTCAGAGTATACAATAAGGAACAAATGCTGGAGAATAACAATGTTAATTATTTTAGACAAGTAGACAAAACTTCACAAGAATTATATATGAAAGTTTTTTATATGCTGATGGTATATTAAATGTACAGACAATAATTGTGCTATTACATGCCATGTCTTTGATAGTCTGCCAGGAAGCTGTATGGGAAGCCTTCCAAATTTTCCTGGACAGAGTACCTGACACTATGGAGTTCCAGCAGTGGGTACATGCCTGCCAGACAGACTCACTGTGTGTGGAGGACTTGACCCATAGTTTCAGCAACAGCCAGGAACACCTTGACATGGTGGCCAGGGTGAGGATTTTTTAGTAGATAACAAATATGTATTTAACACCTAAAATATTTGATATCAAACAACCACATAACATGTATTGTATTAGTTCTTTGTGTTATCCACAGCGACTAAGCACTCAAGATAACCAAGAGCAGTAAGTATCCAACATTTATAGATACATGTAGCATTGTTCTTAAACTCTTCAAAGAATAACATATAGTTTGATAAGCCTAATATGTTTTATGGCATTGCTTAAAATCAGACTCTCACCTGGTCAGTTTAAAATGATGGAATCATAAATGTTTTAAACCTTTGGCGTCAATTCTATATAGACATTCTTACCAAATTTACTAAACCAGATGATTAATAAAAGTAACAGGTGTAGCCAGGTGGGGAAAAGGACGGGGGAGGTTGTGTGGGTCATTCCACTAACCCAAAAAAGGAAAGAAAAGAAAAGGCAAACCCCTATTCAGTTTCAAGCACGTTTTAACACTGATCTCAACCTCAGATGCTCCGTGACCCATAGGTGGAGCTGTACACTTTTCTGGCAATAAACATTCAGAATCTTGAAGGTTGAATGTATGAATATTTCTATATAACCTATTTTTGGGGACAAAAGAGCCAACCCTCTAGTAGACTGTCCATGAAAATGTACTAAACTCTAATATATAGGGTACAAACAGTATATGTCATTTGTAGGCCTACCTTTAGGTTGGATTTGAAGATGAAGCATAATTTTAAAAGGTTAATTCAAACTTAAAGACCACTGTTATACCTTCAAGGGTATATTGTTTATAACCAGGGAACCAGAAACACCCCCTTTTCAGACTATACTTGTCAAAATGAACCAAATGAAACAAGATGAAAGAACTGAAATCATAATTCTATAACATCTTCATTAATATGTTGATATTTTTTCAGTGCCATGGCCACATCTGCAACAGGCAAGAAATGTATGTATTTATGGAACATGATCTGACATTTCATATCTGGTAATGGCATTAATTAACTACTAATTATGGAAATTTCAGGTTCAAAAATTCCTGAAGAGAAATTTGCCATGGATTCAGAAAAGGTATGAACTATGCCGTTCTGCTTTATAAGTATAAACACTGGTTAACATACATTTTAAAGGAACTGTAGCCTGATTTTTGGTTGCCTGAAGACCGACGTCTCGGCTGTGCAGCACATAATAGAGTTCAGTGTGACTGTGAAGGACCCAGATTACAGTCAGCTACAGAGAGACCCTGACAACTTGCAATATCAGGAGGCTGCTCACAGTCTTCATGAGCAGGTGAAGTCAAACTTTTAGCATTTTGCATCCATTTCCTGTGTCTCAAACAGTGCATTGTGTTTTCATTAGATAACTTCCTCCAGTCATCTCTGTTATTTTACACTAATTAGCTCATAATTCAGCATGCTTATTTCTGTCAAGCACATTTTACAGTGTTTATGGGTTAATAGCAAACACTAGTGATTTATTCTTGTGACTACAAGGGCATGGTATTGCTAAATCCAAAACAAGGTTGGAGCTGGAAAGGAGCTCACAGAAAGGAGGTCAAAAACCTGCAGGGAAATAGGCAAACTAGAGATTTGTAAATAAATAAATAAATAAATAAAGTCATAGGTTTCTAACTCTTATCTAGACAGCCTGTCAACTTAAAAACAACACATTATAAAAGATTATATACAGTTCAATGTGCCAAGCTCTTATGCTTAGCTTATGGTTATGGTATAATGCTTTTTAATAAGGACTGTTTTAAAGTTCATTTCTGCATCTGAGTTGTGATGAGACTTGATGAGCTGTTTGTACCTTTGCAGATGTTGCAAATTTTCAACAAACTTTCTGGTTTTAAGGAGATTCGACTGCTGGGAATTCAGTGAGTAGGATCCATCCAGAAATTACTTTCCAGTGAACATGATAATTGCACTTTTGGATAGCGTTCTTTCTTTTCTCTTTCTGTTAGAGATGTTAGTACAGAGCAAATTGTGCTCTGAAGCCCTGTGCTCCAATTATGCAATGGTTATCCACATTGTGATTGTGATTTTGTGATGTTTTGTAGAAAGTGTAAAATTGAGGTGCATATAATATAGAAAATTATAGAGTTGATGGTAATAGCACTAAAGATGAATGGATGAATGAAGGAACAAACAATTTCTCCTTATACAAATGAGCAGTCCTGGAAGTGTTGCGGTGCACTATGCCGTGGTGTTTGAGACAGAAGCAGACTCTACAGGAATAAGACCCTCAGGGACAGTTGGAGAATCTGGCATAGAAATAGCCCTGAAGGACATGGTATTAAAGGCTCTGACAGAGGATACATCCCTGCCTCTGGATATTCATTCTCTCAGCTTTGAACCAACTACACAAAATCATTTAAAAGACCTACCAACAGACAAACCAACACATCTGCCTGGGGTTATTAGTAAGCAAGCAGCAGTGGCCATCTCTGAGGACACTACTGAGTCAATTAACAGCTCAGAAGAAAAAGCATCTCCTAATGGAACTCAAGGGAGGGATGAGGAGGCAATAGAGAGCACATTTCCTACACAGGAAACGTGTAAGCATTTTCCTACTGTAACTACACTGATGACCATTACAGAGCTATCTCCACCTGAACCTAAGCTAAAGGAAGCTGAGGAACGAAATCTAATCACTAAGGTTGAAGGTAATGTCCTGTTTATGTCTAAAATAAAACTATAATGCAATGGGCAAGACACACCAGTCAGTCTCCAATAGTGTCAAACAAATCTAACTGTTTATAAAATGCAAAATTAAAAAAATGACATTACTTAGATTTTCACTGTACACAATCTGATGTATGTTGTGAGCCACATTCTTATAACATTGCTCTGTTTTGAAGGACATAAGAGGAACACTACTTTGGATTCCCCATCAAAGGTGTCTGAAGTGGAACAGTCTCTTGGAAGTGAAATTGTTGCCATGCCCAGCTCACTGAACTTGAACTCCATTAAAGCTATAAGAGCATCTACTTCAAATCAGTATTCAGAGAGTTCAGTTGATGTATCAGAAGCTTCATTTAAAGTCAAAATATCAGTTATGCCATACTTTACCCCAACTGAGTTGCCTAAAACAGAGCACACAACAGGCGATACCACTGGGGCTATGGATGTCATTTCCAAAACTTCTGAACCCAGCAGTTTTACAGGGAGCTCTGAGGTACCTAGCACAAATGATCCCATGGAGTTAATAAGGTTCTCTTTAGTACCCAGGACTGAAGGTACCATCCAGAATATGCAGTCTGCCTCAATCCCTCAAACTGTATCTTCTGTAGACTTACCCTCTTTGCCCTCAGCCCTACCTGGAAATTTCCTTGATAAGGAAGGACAATCTGTCCAAACCCGTTCATCTCATCAGACTAAAGCATGTGACAATCAGGACTTTATTAAAGACTTGCCATCTGAGACAGGCAATCCACAATCCTCACTCCACTCTCTAGACAAAGACGTTGGGGTGTTCTTTAGTTTACAGTTTAGCAACATGATCTTTTCAGAAGATGTCTTAAATAGGAGCTCACCTGGATACAAGTCTCTGGAGAACACATTCCTTGAACTAGTAGGTAGTCTCAATTTTTTCAGTTATCATTGCCTATACAACTAATTCACATATTTTTGTGTTTGCACAATGGACATTTATTTTTGTCAAAGGTCATTAAAAGCTTAAATATTTCCTTTCTTTCTTTTTTAAGTTCAGGTTTGTTTCCTGTAAATGTTCTACTTTACTTTGTCACCTGAAAAGTTATAGCTGAAAACAAATGATCCCAGGCCAGGCCTTCTGTTTGTCCCTATAGGGTTGTCCCATAGCCCTATATATCCAAACCCCAAAACACACAAACTAGTTATGATTTCATTGCAGAACTGGTGGATGATTAAATAGAAAAAAACATGTAGATTAAGTAAAGACCCTTCATGACTAGGTTCAGGAGCACATCATTTTGCAAAGATTACATTCATATTTTATCAAATTTTCAGAGACAAACTTCTGAATCCAGTAACCTGCCAAACCCAAAGCCTTCCAGTAAACAAACTAAGAAGGAACAGCAGACATTAGCCTCAATATCAGTAAGTTATCAGTAAACTTTGAGTCATTTATCTCATATTCACTATTACTAACACTTTTAAGTAACCTAACTTTATTTGAGACTAACTAACTGAACTGACTGAATGATTGATTTGTTACCATTAAGAAAAGTTAATAAAGTTTTAACTTTATTAATAACCGGTAATAGATTTTAAACAACAAATTGTAAACAAAATTGTAAAAACTAAAAAAAAGATGCCTGAAATCAAATATTGTCCTTTCATTAACCCCCAGTATGCTTTCTTTTTATTCTATACCTGAAGTATTTTTACTTTTTTTTTTTAGGTGTGTCTCTGTATTGTATTCAAGGAAAGACTGTGATCTTTGTAGTTTCTTCTTCAGAGATTCCATCCATCAAATTTTGATCAAAGTGCAGTGCTATTGTTCAGTATATTTCAAGGGAAAAGGGCATAACAGAAAAGCCAGTGGAAAATTATTCCACAGGAACTACTACTTTTTAGTTTAGCTAATGACATTCTGGTCTTGAGTGCAATATTTTCTCTTATAATTCATAAATCAAATATTTTTGTATTTGTTGCAGCACCACAAAAAAAAATCACAATTTCATATATCAAATGCATGGACAATCAGCATGCACATCACAAATGAAAATAGTTTGTCTAATGGTAATGCTACAGTTGCATTAGAAATATGTATCTACTGAAAGTAAGTAATACATTTATATATAGTTATGTATCGTTTGGTCATTCACCTCTTGTTACAGATAGCCTTGGCCAGGGACTCTGCAAAGACTATGCATGATACTGTGAGCATATACTTGATGTTCCTTACAATTATAAATTCTACATTAGTGCTACACTGTGTATCTAGGACTAACCTTCTTTTTAATCAGCTATTTTAATTATTTTTGTGGCCATAGTTAAAATAATAAATATAAGGAAGTGTATATGGCACATGGTTGTTACCATCTACTGCAGTGCATAAACTCATCTACGTACCATAGTGGAAATCTCAGTCTTTTGCATGTCTACATACAATCAGGTGTAACCTACTTAATGTTCAACCAATTTTTACAAAATCTGCTTTGACAGATTTACACTCACTGGCCACTTTATTAGGTACACCCATACACCTGCTGTTTTATG
>JAOTRR010000002.1:11835747-11845806 GCA_028570945.1 Gogo arcuatus
TTCTTTTTTTATTTGCATTTTCCATACCATCCCAACTTTTTCTGATTTGGAGTTGCAATAAACTTGTATAGGGAAAAAAAAAGTCTGGCTTTTACATAGAAATGTTTCTCACCAATCATTTGTGTGTTGACCCCCAGACAAAACACACAGCATAAGGATTATTTTATTTTATTATTCACTTTTACAGAGAACAGAACAAAAAGTAAAAAATAAAAAAACAAAACTTTCACACCAATGATTTGCCTGTGTTACAGATCTGACCTGTGGTTTATGTACCTCATGAATGTTTTTTTTTTCCTTCAAATCATCATCACATTTCCACCAACCAGCAGGTGTAAAATATGCACAAACAGTACGAACATTTTTGTAGGGAATGGATTTAGTCAAATCCAACAAAACCTCTGGAGTCAAGTATTTTTAGTCTATTGTGTCATTGAAAACATGCTAATAGAGGACACATAAGCCAGACTGAAAATTTACAAGCAGTCAAAAATTCTGTGCAACTACATATCGGGTCTGAGTAAAACCTACATTTTCTTTAGATGGTAATGGACCCGCCACCTCCACATTATGAATGTTTGTTTTTAAAATTAATTTTAACGAAAGCAGTTCTGTGATTTCAAATGTAATGAGACTACTTGCAGACACTAAAGGTGTTCATTAGTTTTCACATTAACAAATACATAACTGGAAGCCTACCAACAACAGATCTCGCAATAAATGATTTGTGTTAAGAATAACATCTTAATATCTCACAAATATGCCCTAAAGCATACTGAAATCATTTCTAAGTTCCAATAAAGTGCTTTGAAGAACAAATGCACTCTAACATATGAATCACTACATTTTTCTTGTTCAGCTCAGGAGCTGTCTGTGAAATTCTCCAGTGTGGAAAAGAGCTAGGATTGATATTATTTTAATATTAACAATGATGTACAAAACGAATGTACTGAAAATGTACTCCAGGAATGAAAAGATTTGCAAACACAATATTTCCCGAAGCAGAGCACAGACTAAAATGATAACACCCACAATCTTTAACAACAATGAAAAAGACACAGTGATGATGTAAATAAGTGAAATAAATGGAAAAAGATTCAACTCCGTGACCAACAAAATACCCCTTAAAATAATAGACAAAGTTTAAGGCATTGTACAGCTCATATTTGTACGAACATGCATCAAAAATGCTAATTACCACAGCAAAAATAATATCAACCAAACACAAATGATTTGACAGAAAGGACATCATCTCAAAAAGAAGGGAAAAAAATCTACATTGGTCATAAACTCTTACTCATGTGAGGATGTAGATACTCACTGAGACAGAGAGGTGCTGGTCCCTGTGTTTAAGCTCTGGTGCACTAATGTGTCAGCACAGACAGTAAGGACTGATAGAGCGCTACAAAGAACTGAAGATGCTCTTCATTTGAGCAGATTCTGGAGCATGGCTGTGGCGTAGGTGGGCCGAGCCTGTTTGCTTTCAATGGCATTCCTTAGATACTGGATCCCCCCACAGCGCTCCCAGATCTCCTCAAACTGGCGTGGTAGAATCTCTGCTCCACGTTTCCGTGTCAGCCCTGTCTCCTCCAGACTCAGCTCACACATCTCCATATCATCCTTTCCTAACAACACAGCACAACACACATTCTTGTACAATAATTCTAGAAAAAGTACAGCCAAGCACTATGTCAATACAACATTTTATTTTATGCGTCATGTATACCACTTTAAAGGCATACTCCAGCATTGTACAAACCTAACCTTTATATTTGACATCTGTATAATGTACACTTCTCTCTGAAAGTATTGGAGTGGCAAGGCCAATTCTTTTGTTTTTGCTATACATTGAAGACTTTTTGGGATCTATGAGACATTAATTTCCTAATATTTACATGTATAGGTGTTAAACAACTTAGAACATGGCACTTTTTGTTTGAACACACCCATTTTTCCAAGTGATCAAAAATACTGGAACATGCAGTGTGTCTGACAGGTGTTTCTAGTGTCGCTGGGTTTCACCTGTGAAAACTGCATGTTGTTAAAAATAAACCAACATAGAGAACAGAGAGCTGTCTACGGAAGAAAAGCAAGACATTTTGAAGCTGGGAAAAGAGGGAAAATCAATCAGAGCCAATGCAGAAGCATTGGGCATAGCCAGTACAACAATTTGGAATGTCCTGAAAAAGAAAGAAACCCCTGGTGGTAAAACCAGACAGACATCGAACATGTTGCCAAGAAAAACAACGGCAGTTGATGATAAAAAAACATTGTGAGAGCTGTGAAGAAAAACCCAAAAACAACAGTCAGTAACATTACGACAGCCTCCACAGAGCAGGGGTGACGGTATCACAATCCACTATTCAAAGAAGGCCTCTAGAGAAGAAAAACAGCAGCCAAACCACAAAATGCAAACCACTCATCAGCAGTAAGAATTAGAAGGCCTGATTGGAATGTCCAAAGAAATATAGAGATGAAGCATAAAAGTTCTGGAACCAAGATTAACCTCTACCAACGTGATGGAAAGGCCAAAGTGTGGAGTAAGAAAGAGTCTGCTCCAAAACATACAAGCTCATCGGTCAAGCATGGTGGAGGCATTGTCATGGCTTGGGCTTGCATGGTTGCTTCTGGAATGGGCTCACTAATCTTTATTGATGATGTAACTCATAATGGTAGCAGCAGAATTAATTTGGAAGTCTACAGAAACATTTCTGTCTGCCAACTGACAGAGAAATGCATCCAGTCTAATCATGCAGTGACCCAAAACACACTGCCAACACAACTAAGGACTTCATCGGGGAAAAAAGTGGAAGGTTTTAGATTGGCCAAGTCAATCACCAGACCCAATTGTGCATGTGCATGCATTTCACGTCCTGAAGAGGAGACTAAAGGGAGAAGCCCCCAAAACAAACAACTGAGAGTAGTTGTGATATAAGCCTGGAAAAGCACCACAGTAGAAAAATGCATCAGCTTGGTGATGTCATTGCAAGCAAGGGATATGCAACCAAATATTAAGTGTTATTTACTTGTTAAGTAAGTGTTAAGACTATCTGTTCCTATACTTTTGTTCACTTAAAAATTGGGTGATCTGCCACCAAAGGTCATGTTCTAAGTTGTAACACATAGATGTAAATAATAGGAAATAAAAGCTTAAGTTCTTATCTATCATTATTTCATATTCATCTTCAGTGTATAGAAAAATAATAATAATAATAATAATAATAATAATAATAATAATAATAATAATTGGCCTTGCCATTCCAATACTTTCCAAGGGGACTGTATGTGATTACTACACACAATAGACATATTTCCCATTCAATCAAAACCCAGTTATAATAGAAGTCTAAGGATAACTGCAATTAATGTGTGCAGTGCAGTCAATAAACATTCATGCAAAACACATTTGTAGAACCCTTTTGCAAATTCTTCAGTCGGAGCACATATATGTAAATTAAGCTCTTAATTTGTGCAATTCATCCTTAAAGAGGTAAGACTTGTTTTTCCACAGAGTTTGTGCATTTATGGGTAAATCAGTGTACAGACAAGTACAGACAGTCCTCAGGTTCTCACATGAATATCACAAGTCTTTACGGAAAGCATAAGTAACCAAAATGAGAATTTATTGTATTGTTCCTGTTTGAATATTGGATAAAACTACATAAATATACCTTTGGTAAGACATTAGGTCATGTAGCGTGGTAGCGTCAGCACCAGAATTATTGTCACCTTTGGTAAATATGGCTTTAAAACATTTCTGTGTTTAATCTGTGTAATCTCATACTAAAAATGAGAGAACTTTAACCACTGACTGAACTAAATCATGTGTCACAATTATTGAAACCCCTGGATTTATAACAGCACTGAGTCTTCTTGATGAGATTGAAGAACACTGAGTAGGAGACCAGTCCTCAATACTGAATAGCTCCACATCCTCCAGACTCCTAGATCCTCTTCTCCGGACTCTCATTTTCATTCATTTCATTTAAAATCTCCTGCTACTTCATGGAACCTATGATGCCATGTAAACTAACATTATTTTCTATGGCTTATGGAGATAAAACAACCCAACATCGCTTATCCTCTACCAAAACCAACAGAGGGGATTGGAGTCTTTTCTGTATAACCTTCCTTCTTGAGCATTTGTTGCCAAGAAGCTCTATTTTTGTCTCATATGACATCAGAACCCAGTTCCAGTCAAAGTTTCAGTACTCCAGGCACTTATGTTTGTGGTAAGATGAATCAAAAGGCTTTTTTCTTGCATTCCTTCCAAACAATGTATTGGCATTGAAGTTGTGTCTAATTGTAAATTTGGAGACATGGTGACCCCAAAATGCTACCATCTTCTGCAAACATCTAATCGTGATCCTTAGAGAAATTTACGCCTCTTTAACTTCACTCCTCACTGTGGGTGTCTGTCCTTTTCCAGGCAGGTTCATTACAACTCATTTTATTTTAAAATTAATTATTACTCTAACAGTGGATATGGGCATTTCAAGTGTAGAGGTATCTTTTATAGCCAATGCCTGATTTATTTACGTTAACACTCGTCTCATTTCATCTAATCTAGCCCATGTTGATGAATGGCTAAGGGATTTTGGTCTCTGTATTACTTCATATTAATACTCCAGAGAATCAAGAAGTCATGGGCTATTGCTTAAGGGTTCCTAACAGCACAAGTTAACTTAAATGAATGACAATATATTGGTAATAATTAAGGTTAACAATATAAATGGTAATATGCTTCAATTACATTTTGTTCATAAGAATTTCTAGTGGTGCATAGTAGTACTTATGTGGTTTCTCTCATATTTTCGCCAGGAAATTAAGCTAATTAACCACATACATTTTTCCAAAGGGTGAGAACTGTTTCAGAGCTGACACTAATATAACTGTTTGTTTTAAATTTTATTAACAGAAATCAACAACTACCTGAATTCAATTATAAATGAATTTTGAATAAACAGGTTTTCTATTCTTTTCTTAGCACAGGCAAACAAAATTCTTGTCTAGTAATCACTACAGATGTGGAGATATTAGATTACTAATAGCTTTCTAATAAGATTTTGCAAATGCAGACTACGCCTTCAACTAAACAGCATAAAGAGTGATTGTGGAACTGTTATTGTGTGTGGTGGTGGTGGGAAGGGGGGTGTCTGGACAGTTTCTGCTTTGCGCTGGGTAAGAATTGTTGAATAGTAGGGAGGAGACAGGGAGGTGGTGGATGCAGAATTTCCATCACATAGAAAAAAAATGCCAGATAGAAACTTATACAAAGTTAACTAGGGAGAAGGTGTAGCTTCAGGCATGGTCTTTCTCACAAATGTTAGTTATTTCAAAACTCATTATGTACAGAGGTTATGTTTGAAAATGCTTGATTATACTTCTAAATACTGGAAAGCTTGACTACCTGCTACCAGTAAAATAGGCTGTTTGTCTGGGTGCAGCTCCATTTGCCTTGCAATCCAAGGGCCGTCAAAATGAGCGTACCACCAGCCCTTCTTCTTATTCTGTGGGTCTTTATACTGGTCGGCCGGCCGGATGAAAGGAATGCGAAAGTAGCGCTGTTGCCTATTCATGGCAATCTCCTGCTGCCGGGCAGGAACAGGAGGAGCTGGGTTCTGCTGGGCTGGAATGACATGACCAATAAATTAGAAATTGTATAAAAGAAACACAAAGTAGAATACCATAAAAATATGAGAAACAACTGTTTCTGATCTCTATTTTAAGTATCCTTTATGAATAAAAGATTCAAGACAGAGTAATGACTAACAGCAAGCCAGCAACTGATTCAATCAGAGAAATAACATTAGCTCAAAATATCTGATGGAAAATACAATCTGTTTGAAGTAAGAAACCGATTTGCCTGGGAATGTGAGGATATGCATGCTGGCAAGAGCAACAAAGGACATGTGGCTCTAACAAAGCAGTTTGTTTTATGCAGGTGAACACTTGTCACCTGTAGAAAGCAATTGTCAAGAAAGATAACAGGGCATCGTGCCTTTTAAGATGAAATATCACAATGAATTTTAATTCCCTGGAAACACCAGTGTATTCTGTGAGAATTGCTGTGTGCTTAAACACATCAGGAAAGCTAATCAGGAGATACAAGGCTTGTTAAAACCTGGGGGAAATAAGAGAACAATCTGGTTCACCTGTGGCGTGCTCCAGCATCACATACACAATACATACGTACATACACAACACTGTATGGTGGAATATGCATCCTCAGCTGCTATGCACTATAGGAATGACATTTTCCTTTCACAAAGGAAATTCTGAGAAACTTTCAAGGAGTGAACAGTACAACACTATTATTCTGAAAATCTTGATGTACATGCTGTATCCACCATGTATAAACTGTGTGCAGCAGTTTTATATTACCATAATCAGTGACAGATTTGGGAGCTCTCTGCTCAGTCTCAGTGTTGCGCTTCTTGTTCTTTGACTTCCAGGCATGGTAGACCTTTAAACGACGATGAAACTCCTCTCTGCATGCTGCCAGTAGTTCTATATCTACAAAAGTGTGACATTTGGATTCAACAAAATGACAATGTTGCTTTACTATCATGCATGCACACTATGTAATTCTGTCAATAAAGAGCAAAGACCTAAATCATTAATTGATAATATGGTTATGTTCTTATTTTGAATAGGAATAAATATTTTCTACAAATTTTACACCAGACTAAAATGTATTTTTTCCCCAAAATAATCTCTGCTGGCAGTAAAATACGAGAGAAGCAATCAGAAAGAGTCCTTACTCTTACCACAGGAGGTGTTGATAGCATCTCGAAGCTCTGCGTATTTCCATTTGCTCAGGTCGTACTTCTTCACCCCGATGGCGGCTTTGCTGGCTTGTACTTGTGGACCCCTGAAAGCACAGAATCAAACTCATTTATTCAGTAAAACAGGCAAGTGAGCTGCTTTCACAGGAAATGTAAAAAGAAACATTGATCAGATTAATTAGGCTCTGGGTGAAAAGGCCTCAATTTGAAACTTCAAATAAAGATACAGTTTACTGACTTTAGTAATTACAGACTGAATCAATATGGCACTGAGAAAATCATGCCTTTGCAACGGTGAGCTAGTTGGGAGCTTGATCAAGCAGTGGAAGCACTAGTGGAAGGAAAGTATTTATAAAAAAAAATTTTTAAAAACTGCAAGAACAAAGAGGAAGCATTGAATGTACATGGGATTTAGCAATAAGGTAAGGATCATGCCAGTCCTTTCTGACAGCTCAATCAAAGTCAGAATTTACCACTTTTCAACTGGAGCAACTGTCAGTTCAAACAGGTGCTATGGCACTCCATAACCAGAATCTGATTCATAATCCCATTCATTACTACACCTGGCCTCTGGTGGGAGAATATCTCCAAAGAGCCATTATGTCAATAAGGAAAAGTGAAAGTTGACAGATGGGCATATAATAAAAGCAGTGAGAGGTGTTCTTGTTGCTATACTCTGATCATTTCTGAGGTATAGGTTAGACCACAAAGTTCTTGAGGTTGTGCTTTCAATTGGCATACTACCAGTATGCATATGTGATTTAGATCAATGTATACAAAAACCCTGAGATGAAAATGTTTGTGTTATGAATAATTTTTGGGAGACAGAATGCAAAAAAGTTACAGTTCACTTACCGTCACTATTCCTGCAGTCTCAGCAGGTAAATTCATTATGGGGCTTTAATTGTAGCAAAATTATTGGCAAATGTGTGTGGAGAGTTATATAACCGTATCTCAATCCGTGTGTGCGTGATCAGGTTTGTAAATGTGTTAAAAAAAAAATTCTAAATGTGTATTGAGATTTGTACATGTGTAGACAAATCTGTAAATGTGTGCATAGATCTGTGAATGTGTAGACAAATGCGAAATGTGTACACATTTGCAGATTCCTGTACACACTGCAAATTTCAGTATGCATTTAGCGATTCTTTTACACATTTACAAATCTGATTATGCACACACGGATTGTGATACAGTTACACAACTCTCCACACACATTTGCAAATAATTTTGATACAAAAATAGCCTCATACTTTATACTTAGGTAAAGTTCATTGGAATCATTGGAATTCCTCAGAAGCTTTGGTTGAACTAATTTTTAATTGAGTGGCTCAGTTCAGTATTTAGGAGCAACATTCTAAAAAGAGGATTAAATGTTTTGATGTGACTCCTCAAATTACAGAATAATACCAGTTTATAAAAAATGATGTATAGCATTTTATGTTGTTTTAATACATTCATAAAAGTATAAATTGTTTATCTGAAAACAAGAAAAAAAAGCAGTAAAATGTTAGTCTGTGTTTTGCTGTTTGCTTATGTGAGCATGTTGCAGAGAAGCTGAGACACACACACAGACACATACTTTTGTGGACACTCATTTTGACTCTTGACAGCTGTTAGAAGCAAAGCTGCTTAGCTCAGCCTGTCCCACTGCTTAACCCACATAGGTGTCAGCAAATGTCATGCACAAATGCACATGCACAAACAAATTTATGAGTGGATGACTGAGCATGTACTTCATGCCCCATCTCTGGAAAAGCAGTTCATGTACCAGACTAGAGAGTTTAAATGTAGCTGAAGTAATTGCATGAGCTATGATGCTGTACAAAGCTTGGGATCGTAAACAAACTGATTCAGTTTAGGATTGCCAAGTAAGAGTCCAGCTCTGTAGTAGTGTCCTTGTGGATTCTATATATGTATAGTGGCTTACTGGGGTACTGACAGTATTGCAAATGTTAAATAAATTAAGTGAACTAAATGATCAAGTGGTCAAACCTAACCTTGGAAAAAAATATTATTTGTTTGTGAATAAGCAAATAAAAATGACATGTCCTCTGCATTGAATACAATAAAGGATTCGTTAATGAATAAAGCTAGTATTTAGGTTACTATAAACCCAGAATTTATCCATTGTTTATGGTTGCTTTGTAGCAGAAGGTTGAAGTGTAGGTTGGTGAAAGATTTGGAGGAGACTAGAGAACTTGTGTATAGGCTTTGTCAGAGTGAGCTGGAATCAGGAAAAGGAGGATTTTTCCGTGTGTCCTAATTATGTCTTCGTGTACAAAACGCAACGCCTGTCAATCCATCACTGGAAAAGGGAATGAGAGAAAAAGTTGTCTGGTTACCTGTGAACAATGTGAGAAAATAATACTGGCTTTTTCATTTCTTAAATAGAAGATTCAAAATGAAGCCCTGCGGGCAGCATCATAGCTTCATTCATCACATGCCTTCACAATGAATACACACTCTCTCTGTAGGTCCATGTGGCAATTGAGCCGGCAATAGGCTCTTTGGGGGTGGACACAATGTTAGTTTGAATCACAAAGCCAATTTTCTGTCTACTTGGCTGCAGTCTGGATTTTTTTTTTGCTATTTCACAAAAGCAGCAGGGCAGCCGGCCTTTTTTCATATGGAAATCTCAGTGTTAGAACAGCTGCAATCGGTAGAATTTTTGTGGATCTAACATTACCTGACACTAGCTTCAGCAGAGACAGGTAAGTGCTGCTGTGTGTGTGCATGTGTTTATACCTGCGTAGGCTGAGGTCCATCTGAGCCTCATCCTGGATGAGTTCAGCTTCATTCTGAGCTATCCTCATGGCCAGCTCTCTGTCCCTCTTTTCCTGTTCCAGTATCGCTTGCCTCTGGACCTCCTCCTCCCGCTCGAGAGCCAACTGAAGGTCCAGTTCCACCTGCACCACACCACAACACACATATACACACACACTGGCTCAGGTGACCAGTGCGATCTCAAGTTTTGCCACAGAGCCATGGCAGAGACACTGAGCAAGGCGCTTATTGCAGCTATATGCCTGGATTGTATTTTGCCTTACTTTTAAGGTGATTTGAATAAAAGTCTTCCAAATGAATACAGTAATTACCACACATCAGTGATACTTTGATGCTATATCCAGGTATACTGATGAACATCCATATACAGTACCAGTCAAAAGTTTGGACACACTTATTCATAGGTTTTTCTGTATTTTGACTATTTTTTACATTGTAAAACAATACTGAAGACATCAAAACTATGAAATAACATATGGAACAT
>JAOTRR010000002.1:11851032-11867406 GCA_028570945.1 Gogo arcuatus
TCATGTTCTGCAACCTTATTTCTAAGGTAACAGGTAAGGATATACCTCACTGATGAAACTGTTTTAATGAAATGAAAATTAATTAATGAAATTAATGAAAATTAAAAATTTTACATGGTAATACTAACCATCGGGAATTTTACTGTGGTTTACCATGAAACCGGTAACGGCTTCATCCCTAATACAGAGGCAATCAATTATCACTGAGGTGGTGAGGAGGGCATAGTCTCTGAACCGCACTGCCAATAGTGCACATTTGGCCTGAAACATGAAAGCCTTGTCCCCACAGAGGGAGAGAGAAAAGGCTCAGACAGCAAAAAGTCCACTTTAGCAAAAACAAGACTTAAGGGTTTGGAATGTGTAAAGACTACTAATGGAGACAGGATACAGAAAGATTAGGATGATCGTAACCTCCCATGTAATTTATTCCCTAACACTTGGAGGCCAGTCAAATTATCCCAATGTTCCATCTTGCTCATTGGAACAAGTCACACACAGATTTGGTACATTATGTTATATGTATACTGTGTTGTGTTATGCTTAGACATTAAATACAAAAGGCAACCTAAGTCTGACCAACATCCAACCATCTGCTTTTATTCTAGGTTACATTATTGTGCTATATTTTATGAGCTGCTTAAGAGCTTTTAGTTGTCTCTCCATTTAAGCTAACTGGAGTAAAAACAGGGATCTGTGTTGTGATCTGAGCAATTCTACATTATGTTGTAAAATAATACACGTACAAAGAAAAGAAAATTGCAGCAGGAGCTTGAGACAACAGTCTATGCATAGCATCTTTAGTTTATCTTCACCAGTCCATGGAATGACTGGCGCCTGTTGTATTATGAATGGCAAACTGACACCAGGCGTCCAAGTCACTAAAAGACAGCACGTCACAACAGAATGTGCCTTGTCCCAGATTAAAAGATTTCATCAATCTAGTAATCACGTAATGTGGTGTTTTTTTAAAGCATAATGATTAATCAACCTCACCTTAATCTTGGCCATGAGGGAGTTGATGGAGGTGGCCAGCTCCTGAATCTGCTTGCTCATCTCCTGCTTACCCTCTTTCAGACCGCTCACAGCCTCATTAAACTTTTCCATTCTCTTCTTCAAATTCTGAACCTTTACCAGACCGTCAACACTGCAAGGCAACAGAAAATCCGCATCGGTCAAAAGGAGACGAAGTAGCAGGATGGATGGTAAACACACAAAATCTACTGATACACATGGTTTATAAATGATGAATTAATGGGAGGCAAGTGGTTTGAATGCGTGAAGACTGGCACCCACCGAGGCTTATGTCTCCTCTTGCACAACCACATGCGAACTGTTTTCTGAATTTTAATGCATGCGCTGGCTCTGTACTTGATTTTATTCTTCACTGCAGGAGAAGGGGGAAAGGACAGGGAGAATACATTTTCTCATTTAGAAGGACAATTATAGAGCAGAGGCAAGTCTTTTAGTGCAAAAATACCCTGTTGAGTGTTCCCGGCAAGCACGAGAGGATCAATAAAAAGCCACATTTCCATTGCTGTAACATTTCCAAGAAGGAACTCAAGAGATTTAAATGTGTTTCCACCAGAGGACCTAGGGGTGATTTTTTTTTATCTGGGCTGTTGCTCCAGAAAACTTTAGTTTCTTAGCCTTTTCTGCAGATCAGCAACTATTGAGAAAGAGCTTGCCAAACTGACTGTCAGTGAAGGGTCAAAGGTCACCCATTTTTAAAAAAATATATTTTTAAAAACCTGCCTATAGCTAGCAAGAAATTACTAAAGCTTGTACATATCACCAATGGTGCATGACCAGCAAATGTATTTGAAGATTATTTTGCAATGATACAGACAGCATCCCAGTGAAAACTCACATTTAATGACAGACAATCCACACCACTGAACCTTCTTCCAGCGGCTGCACACCAGCCACTTGTTGACCCGCTGGACCAGCTCTGCCAAGTGCTCTGGGTCAGACCTCATGATCTGGTCAAACTCTGCAAACTGAGATGCACACAGCAGTCACCTTTGTGTTAATACTGAAGTCTCTGCATTCTCTTATTTCATCCATTTTTCACAATTCAAAGATGACTGAAGTTTTAGCTTTGACTATTTATTCCTCTATTTATTCCAATACAGAGGATGCTCACCTTTCCAGGGCGAAAAAACACCTTCGTCAGTCCAAACTTGTAATCACTGTCATTAAGCCCTAGCGCTTTAAAGAGAGCCTACAGTGGACAAATGCCATGCGAAATGGTCAGAGACAGAAAGCTCTGAAGAGAAAGGAAAAAACAAATGTAACATTAAAGAGAAAGACCTACCTTACAGAACATGCGAGGGTCAAGTCTGACAAGCTTGCCTGGAAGGTATTTTTTGTACATATTATATAGCTCATGGAAAGGGGCTCGGGAAGGAAACCCCCCCTGCATTAGATCCAGTACTGAAACCATTCCTGACAACAGCATAGAAAAAAAACATGGGATTGGGAAAAGAACGGGAAAGAAAAACATTTGAACAAGATAAATCTGACAGTTTCATTGTCCAAATGGGTTAATATGAACCGACATGTTGTTCACAAAATGTTTTGTTTCCTACACTGTATGTTTAGTTATGTTAAAAGGAAGTAAAACTAAGACTTCCACATTATGAATTTGGAAGCTTTCCCCCCCCCATAAGGTTAGCTAAGGTAATGAGCCTTTGCACATGTACACTATCTACTTATAGCTTGTTGGTCACACTCATTCTCTAGAGCTCCTTTGTGTAGGTCCTAAGTGCACCAACCATTATTGCTTGCTAAGAAAGACCAAGTGTTGCAAATGCAGGCTATGACATGTGAAAAAGCTCATTAACAATTCCCTTCCAGGCTAAGACCACCCTGGGAAGATGATAAAAAAACAGTCACAGCTCTTCACATTTAATGTATCTACTCAGTGGGCAATATATACATTCTGAAAAAGAACCATGGAGATTGATGAGCTGTGTTTAGTGGTGCCATATATTTTAAGTGATACATTTGAAGCTACACTGGCAGTGTGGAGAAAAGCATGAATCTTAAGCAAAATCCAGGCAGGAGCAAATCAAAACAAATGGATGCTTAAAACGGCAAGGACACTGCGTGTTGCACATGTATCTGGATGCACACAAGCACTCATACCAGAACACTGCAGCTGGGACAGAATCTGTGCTCCTTCAAACTGGTGGCTAACCATCTTCAGATTGGGCTTCACACAGCGGATGAAACTGGATCCCTTTGTAAACATAATCAAACACAATAGTTTTTGTGTGTGAGAGTGGTGTGTTCTAAAAACTATTATCCAACTTCTGAATTGGACTAGGAAGTATATCTCCTTACTCCTGGGATGTTTCACCCAGTCTTAGCCAAGGTTTAATGGCAATGTAAATGAAAAACCTGATTTCATACACTGGAACAGATACTCACTGTACTGCGAAGCTTTTCTAGTAGAAGAATCAACTGAGTCTAAAAAATTGGCAGAAAAAAGACACACCTCAGTATTTTGTAGCACGTGTACTATACAAAATGGAGTTTGTCCCATGCAAACTACAATCATAGACAACAGCAGGCATATAAAGCAAGTGGGAAACATGCATAGTGCTAGTGAGCCTACACGTGAACATCTCACTGCTGTGTTGTACCACAACCATACCAATAATGTAATGAGACACAGCTAGTATATGAGGATCTATTACAGTAAGAAATTTCTGGTATGTTGTATGACTACACAGAATTAGAATTGGTGTAAACATTTCCCACCTTCCAAGGCCAAGAAAATGAATAAATGACATTAAAACTGTAAATTCAGCAGTACAGTGACAATGTAGAAACAATACAGACATCATCAAGTTCTCACACAAACAAGAAGGTGCACTGAGAGCAGAAAGACAGAGCAGTGAAGGTGGGCAGAGTATGTGACTGGGTTTAGACTTGTAATGGCAGGTTGAGACATGGTAAACTACACCTCTCCCTGGGTTTGAATTTCTCAGGCCAGTCTTACCCAGTTAAAAGTTTTAGCCTTTCTCCTTTATCTTCTTGTTGCTGCCATTCTATCTTTATATTTAAAACATACAAGTTTTTCTCAAGGATGAAATCAAAAAACAGAAGAAGGTCAAAGGGGGGGGCAGAAGGAGAGGAGAACAGGGACAGAGAGAAGAATTAGAGAACCAGGTTAAAAGTCAGTAGGTCACGTTCACATAGTCTTCCACAGAAGTTTATCCTACTTTACTAAAAAGCGAGGGGAAACTCTTAGCAGAAACAACTGCTTCAATTTGTGAAGGATCAAAATTATATTCTACAGCTTTATATGAGTCAATGATAAATTTGGCCTTTTCTGTTCATTTGAAATGCATGATTTCACCTTGAACTTGTTTCCTACGCTGATGAAACTGAGTTTGCCAGTCTTCTGCTTGGAGTCCTTTGAATTTGAGTTGTTCTCAAAGAGATCCCGGACAAACTTGTCCTTCGACTCGCACACAAGGCTCTCCAAGGACATGTGGAGGGCATCATTATTCTTCTCCACAAAACGGGTCTGCTCACACACATACACAGTCAGCACCAGGCAATGAATAAGGCCATACACATACATTCAATTTCAGTCTATTACAGCTGAAAAATACATTTTTGCTATATGATTTTCACCATTTCAAGTAGAGACTTACAAACATTAAAAAAAGAGGTTACATGAAATGCTAAATAAAAAAGGGGTATGTAAAACAGAAAAGTAAAGTAGAAGGTAAAAAGTAATATGCATGAATAAAACATTTTATACTAATAAAATACATGACTTTGAAACAGGCATCAAAATCACAACTGCATATTTCAAATAAATGAAAATTTAAAGTGTGTGCTCTAATACATGACCAAGTGTACATACAGTCTCATAGCACACAGCTCCTGCAAAGTGCCTGATGATGAATCCTTCATCATCCCTTAGGTTCCTGTGGATTGCTAGTTTGGACTTTCTTGGAATCTAAAGAAAAATAATTTTCATTTCAAGGTACATGATTTTAAATCAACTAACATAACTATAATTCGCAGATATGGTCTATATAAGCATTCTGTGTGGACTGCATACAACATAAAAGCAGATAGTAATTAACATCAGCTCGCACTTTTTATCAGATTTCAGGACTGAAAACAGCTGAAGGCCATAACTAACCGTGAGGCGGAAGTGATCTTTGTGCTTGGTGTGAACAGCCTCAGCAAAGTGCTGGTCACTGGGCTGGGGTAGTCGGTTCTCCTCATCAAGGATGTCCAGAATTCCTACCAGTTTTGCCTCAATAAGATCTACAGAGGGAAAAACAGTATTATAAAATGCAGCAGGCAGCAGATACAGCACACTGCATTAGCATACGATGACCCAGCTGATCAACTACTATCCAGAGCATGTCCATCCCAAACAAATTTTATGGAATGAAGGCAAAGCTGGGGAGCGCTTGGCTATATTTGGTATTCAGCACAAGGGTATCTATGGGGTGCATTATTCATCAGCAATACATGCAGGTGACTGAGGACCAGACACATTCATGTATTTGCATGAGCAGACACCTGTGCTTAAATGAGAACTGACTGATGAGGGGAAATAGAGTAGAGCCCCCATGTGTCCATTTGCAAGTCACTAGGATGTGCAATAGGCTGCATTATTAATGGAAGCATTAGCATTGCCTGAGCCTCTGAATGGAAAGTGTCTGTAAGCGCTGTGCCAAGTGCCTAGTCCTGTTATCTAGGACACAGCTGAATCCTGTGAAGTGCTGAAAATAATGTTAAGCAATAGTCTTTAAACTCTGCAAAAAAAACATTTATGAAGGGTCTACTTGAAATGCATCAGTTACTATGAGCTAAAAAGTGTACGTGTGTGTACATGTACTTGCTACATATCGAAGATCGGAACACGTTTTTAACCAACAGAGTTGGGACATTTTTGGGAAGTGAGGATATTTTGGCTGGTCCTCACTTCTTCAAAAGGCTCTTTGAGGGTTAAGACTTAGTTTTATGGTTCAGGTTAGAATTAGGTTTAGGTTAGTGTTAGGGTAATAGTAGGGGTTAGGCATTTAGATGTGATGGTTAAGGTTAGGGTAAGGGGCTAGGGAATGCATTGTGTCCATGAGTGCTCCCACAAAGATAGAAGTACAAGAGCGCGTGCTTGCGTGTTTCACCAGATACACCTTGTAGATAACTATAGAGCTGATTCAGTTTCTGTCTACTATTGCCTTCACATTATAGTCTTGGCTATGTGCATGGCAGTCCAGCCTAAAAGATTTAATAACCCCCTGGGAACACTGCAGTAATGACAGTCTACTAAGAGAATAGATTACCCCTGTGTCTATTTAAATCTAGGAAATGCCAACTTTAGTTCCAGAGTCAGCACAAAAAGAAACAGCAACAGCACAAAAAGAATTGGGTCTATACACATAGCCAGTTACTTTAGAATATCTTACAGTGGTGGGAAAGCAACTTTAGAAATGTCGTTATCTAAGCTACAAGTTACTGGTACAAAAAATGTACAGCTACCTGTATAGTAAAAATATGTTTCAGAGATATGTAGTTAGCTATACTACAGGGCAAAAAGTAGATGAACTACACTGAGGTTACATTTACAATTGATGTCACCTCTTCTATCAGATTATTTGCTCTCATACAATAATACTAATGATGAATATTATTATTATTATTATTATTATTATTATTATAATTATTATTATTATTCCTACATCAGTACTATTGACCCACAGTTGACACCAGTTCCCTTTTTAATGTTTATTAAATTCAATATGACAAATGAGGCTTTTCATTATAAGAATACAGCTAACCTAGACCTGAACATGGCAGTGACACTCAAGTCATTTACATGAATTTCAGATTATCCAGAAAGTACAGGTGACAAGTCCTTTTTAGTTGTTGCTTTTTTCTCTCAGGTTCAGTTGACCTATTAGCAGCTAAGAACCATATACACAGTATGTGGTGTATGTTAAGCAAATGAAACAATGCAAATGAAACTATTAGGTCAATAAAATAATTAAGATACTTAAAAACTGATTGATTTTTTTTTATTTGAGCAAATGCTACTGCTCAAAACTGACACCAATTACAGTATATGCATAACATAATGTGGTAAGAAAGTGAAGAGTATATGCAGGCTGAATGATACTGACCTATGCAGTCCTGATTATCAACATAATGAACTTCATTCACTCCCAAGCCCTCTTTCTGATACAGTTCTTGCTCCTTAAATATCACAAGAACAATAGCCATAATAGTTTACACAAATCATGGAACAAGTTAAAACTTGGTGATAAACAAAAAAATAAAAATAAAATATATTAAACAAACAAATATATTCAAGAGGAATTTTTGCTTGTATTGCCACAACATTACCCAAATTAACCAAATCAGTACAGATATTTCATACTACAAATATTGAGCTTATTGACACACTGACTCACCTCTTTCAGTATGCGCTCATTGAAAAACTGCTGCAACTTCTCATTACAATAGTTGATGCAGAACTGCTCAAAGCTGTTGTGCTCAAAATACTCTAGAGGTAAACAATCAAAAATGTAATAATTTAAAATGTTATTATTACCTGAAAACATCCCATAAAACAGAATAATAATATTAATAATTTGCTGGTGAATGTAAGGGAGTTTAGACAGGACAGCACCTTCCAGTTTCCTTTTCCTTTGAAGAATGTAAGAATGAGAACACTAAAAATCACAGCCTTTAAGCAGTAGCTCTTACAAAAGTTTACAAAAAAGTTATCTTATAAATAAATACTTCTTAATTCTAAACCAAGTTTCCTTTAACACCAAATTGACATACAAATCATTAGGAAGTGTAGGATACTTAACATCATAAAACACAGCCAAAATGTAGACAAACACCTTTGCTGCTGTACACACACTCACCAAATCCAGCAATGTCCAGCACTCCAATGAAGTTTGAGGAGGTCTCGAAGGGAAAGCACCGGTTCACCCGTGTGACCACATGATCAAAGAGGCGGCTGTAAATGGCCTTGGCTAGTGCATCACGCGCACTGTTGGCCTGCTCCACCTTCAGCGGCACCCTGGAGAACAGCAAAGTGGGCCAGGAGGAGTCAAAAACTGGGCCAGAACTCCTGGTAATGTAAACTCATCAATATATGTCACTTCAGCTTTACTTCAAACCTTCTCAAAAGCTGTCAGCCACTTCTGCCTTAAAGGCATTCTATCACTACTAAATAGATAGGCCTACTTCAAAAAAATGAATACAAAAACCTAAAGCTAATACAATTTGGATATTTTCTCAGAACACTATTTCGAACTGAAGACAAGAACTCTGCTGAAACTCTGCTCCATTATTGACTCCCTTATTATACCTCTTGAAGCAAGTTTGAAATTATAATAGAGCGTGTGAACTGGAATTTGAGTGTTCTTTCTCTTATCATATGTACTGCTTTTCATATGAAGTACATGCTTTCAGCTCCCACAACCAGATGAAGCCTTTATAATGAAGCAAAATACTGCATATATACTCACAGTCCCAGTAAAAACTAGCATTACACAATGGTTAGTTCTGGTCCACTAATTTGATTGGTCGAGCATCATTTCAAGAGTGCCTATATTTCCTATAACCACACTGTGCATCACTCCACTCATCTGCGTTTGCCAGGTAAAATTCCACTTCCTAGTTAGAAACAGTTACTACAGTAGAGTTAGTGGCATCACCAGACAGAGCAAATGATACTTTTCAGGAATATAATTATTGGCATAAAATATGAAAGCTCATCAGATGAAGATGAAAATGAAGAAGGAACACAAATTTTACCAGAAGCACCTTTAAGAGGAATATACAAATCAAGAGCTAGATAGCGAGCTAGTCAACGTGCTATAGAGTGAATGTGGCTACTTCAGGATCTATTTCTTCTAACGGAGCAAAAACAAACAGAATATTTGGCTATATTGTGTCAGAAATGTCACTTACTCGATATTAATGTCTTGTTTATAGAACTGTTGTATAAAAGCAACAGCCTGGCGGGATCATGCCTGCAGCAAATCACAGCCGTGACAATATTCAGTATAACTGCACTCTTGCTCGTGTGATATTGCTTAATTAGTGTCCAGGGTAGTCAAACAGAAGGGTGGAAGGTATAGAAAAGTCTGTGAAAATGTCAGTTACAATACAGTACAATACTTTAAACAGAATGTTTAAAGGCCTGCATCTGTGAGACCAGTGATGCTTAACTTATGCACAATGCATTATAAATGGCCTTTGCTACATGCACTTGTTTTAGCAGACAAACCTGTACATCTTTGTCTTTTTTTCATAGTGCTATAAGGGGCCTTGACAGGTCTCATACTGCATAGCACTATGTTTAACTGTTCCAGTCCTATTACTTGAGAGAAGGAGATGAAAGTAAGAGGAATGCTTCACCATATGACAATGATGATAATATTTTAAGGTATGAACTGGAATCTGTCACTTCAGTGATGCTGGAAAATTTCCCCCACTATTCTCCACAGAATATAATATAAAAAACAACATGGCTGTGCATTTGTTCTCAGCAGAATGAGAGAATATGATAGCTGCTTGTGAAACCCTAGACCTTCTTACAGACACCTTCTAACATCTGTTCTCGGTTAAATATTTATTGACCTAGCTTTGCCACATCACTCAAACAACAGTGGAAAAACGAAGAACTCTGAAGGACATAGAATAAAAAAGTCAATAATGTTTTTATATGTATACTCGCTTCCAGCACCTTCCCACATAGCACACTTACTAAAGACACTAAGTAAAGTAAAGGAGGTTAGGAAAAGTTCTGGCTCTACTACAAAAGAGCTATAAAGGGACAGATATATACTGACTTAAAACATCTCTTATCAAAATGTATCTGCTTAAGTATAACAGAAAGCTTTAAATGTCAACTAGACTATTACAGTGCCTTAGCTAATATGAGTTCTGGTAGTGACTACACCTCTCGTCTGATAAGAGGCTGATATTGGTTATTTTTTGGAACTCTCGCCCAGAACAATTACAGTGTGAGGATGTAATAAGTTGTGGATCAGGATGAACTGATGAAAGCTAATGCTAGAGGACATTCAGATCACAGGGGAGCCAGTTGTGATGAATATCCTGCAGGAGCCTGTTAGGTTTGAGCGAAGCTCTCAGCACAGAGTACAGCACACTACTGCTAGTCATTTGAAGTATCTTAATGTGAACAGACACTTCAGAAAATTAAAACGCAAAAGCAGCCTGGTTCTGGATCTGCTGCTGAGTGACTGTATGCAACAAAACGACTTACTAGAATATATGAAAATAGATAGGTCAGCAGACTGATATGACCTCAGTACAAGACCAAAGATCTGATACATGTCATATTTGACATTGTTTGGAAGAAAAAAAAATTAACTGGCAGATAAACATAAACTAGGTGCGGAGCAGAGAAAAAAAAATGTGGGTTACATTACAATGGAGTCGCCTCACATTTTGATGACCATAATAACATCCTGTTTGGAATCACATTTGCTGTAATGTATGTTTCCTAGCAGACAAATATGGGTCAAGTTAATTTCAAGCAAGCAATTTGTTATTCAGACATAATGTGCCATTCTCTGTTCCACAGGTTCACCAGAGAGGGGTGTGATGACCGACACGCAGAGAGAAAACAGTGAAATGCATTAAACTTTAGCAATACAGAGACATGATTAATGAGTTATAAATCTAATGATTCAGTTAGCCTGATGCATTAATTCAGATCAATGAACATTTACATCCTCATTTTAAAGCTGATATTTACTTAGCTATGAAATTATTTCCAGTAAATGTATTATTATTATTATTATTATCTTGTAAATTTACCCCATATATTAGTCACGAACACTATGGTTGCCTCTACCATATAACCTATCATTGCATTCTCAGGGAAAGAGTGCTCCTTTTCCTCAGTGACTATCATTCTCGAAACCACACATTTCCAGTTAATTCCAGGGGTGTGGGTGTGTGTGTATGTGTGTGTGTGTGTGTGTGTCTGTGTGAGATTGTGTTTGTGTGCACACACAAAGTGACTCATACTTGATGACTGTGCCTTTTGTGCCCCCTGAAGTGGTAAGCATGACCCTAGTGGTAAGGCTGACTCTCAGGTCATCCTGGTCCAGGCCCAGGAGCTCAGCGCAGTACTGCAAAGTCTGATTTGACTGGTTCTTCAAAACACAGCCACCTGCCAGCCAACACAGAAGAGCACATCAAGACAACTTTTAATGTACAACACACTTTATTCCTTACTCAGTATATAACCAGAATTATATCACAGTATGATTGAATGCTCAAATCTGATTGGAGAGAGAGAGAGAGAGAGAGAGAGAGAGAGAGAGAGAGAAAGAAAAAGGCTGATGAGGGAATGATTGTTTATCACAGCTGTAACATAAGGACAGGAACTAACTTGTGTCTCGAATGTTCCACAACATTAATTTCAACTATAAACTGTAAACACCCATGATGTGTTGTACAATAATAAACATTTTAATTATTGGCAAGTTGCTATGGAATAAGAGGAATAACACTTTTATAATACAAAAATAAATCACTGTGCGAGGAGCTGGGGGTGGGGGGGTAGCAGCAGCATTTCGCTTACACATCATGCTGCATCACTCCCCTCCAGCATGCATTATTTTCATATAACAGCATGGTCTGTTGTGTGTTATTTTTTACGTATCAGATTTATGTGCTATGTTATACACATTATGTCTGAATGTGTCTACAATAAACAGATTTAAATATATGTTTACTATAACATACATAATTGTATTAATCAGACAGAGTTAAATAACAGAGACTTTCTATTTATCAAACAAGAATGTGTCTCTGGGAGCATACTCTCAAAAAAAAAAAAGCCTGTTGTAATTATTTTACATAATGTTATATAACAGTTTTCATCTCTTGTCTGAGAAGCATATGAAAAACAAAACAACGCAAGACATAGGCCATGTATTCAGTTACTCTTTTCTAAATAAGCTTGGTTAAAGATGCCCTAGTGCCTTTTAGAAGATGGAAAAAAAAAATAGCTGACACTGTCTGGCAACAATGGGGGAAAAAAAAAAACCTTACACACCACACTAATGAGCCATGTTGAGGTGACGTGTTAGATGAGTGGGTGAAGGTGTGTATGTGTGTGTGTGCGCGTGTCTAAAAACAGATGATTAGCTGAATGAGAAAAACAACAATGTTCCTCTCAGTAACATTAGTGCCACTTTAAGAGCATATAAATGTCTCTATTTAATGGCTTATGTACACATGTACATTTATATTAAAGCCTGTGAGCCTGTACACATGCACGAATGGGCATTCATGTTTATGCAAAATATTATATATTCTATATTATTATCAAAAATATTATATTATATTATATTTATAGGTTTATACATATAATAAACAATATAATAAAGAAACCCTTGTTTCCAGAAAAGCATGGAAAAAAATAATGGCACTATCTACCAGAGGTGCTCCCAGTTTCTTCGAAGTCTATGTTGCCAAGATGCAGGACTCCTGCCACCACTCTGAAGAGATTGAGCTTCTCTGTGTCATCAAGGCCAATCTTTTTCATGGCTATGCACATCCTATTAAAATCCCCCACATCATCCAGCTGAGGGTCTTTCAGCGCTCCTACTTTCAATTGCTAAAGAAACATATCACAAAAAAGTCATGATCATAAGTTTGGCCACGGTAATTGTGTTCCAGTCTCTTTTTGTTCCAGATTTCAAAAATCAATTTAGAATAAAGTTGAAGGTTATAAAGCAAATGCTAAAAATCACACAAACACAGCATGTACACACTTCATTCGATGTGTGTGTAAAGTCTATGGTTCACGTACATTTCGAAAAAAAATAGCAATCGATTCTACTTTTGCATAACCCTGAGCTGCAGTGAAATTAACCATCAGGAATCCCAGTGAAGCCAAATTACATTCACAGAGGGCCAATACACTGCATAGTTTGGTGTTATCCTTGCTCTAACACATAGGATTCAATTCATGGTAAGTATTTCTGGTGCTAATTCAAGTATGGTAAAGTATTCAACCTTGCATTACAGTGGTCCTTGAAGAATGTAGTCGAGCATGCAAGAGATACTACATTTTATAAAACCTGACCCATCAGTGTAAATCTATAAGCATGCATCTTCATCACAGCAAACTCAACCTTGGAAAGAAACAGCACAGCAATGTACTCAGCACTAGACCTAGAAACAAAAGATCACCTTTTTGTCCTGGATTTGAATGAGAACAAAGAGACAGTAATGTTCAGTTATAATCACAGTGTAAGAATCTATAATACAATTATATATTCCTAACAGTTTCTAATTTCTAATAAATATACAGATACAGTAAAAGAGGGTCTTTGATAGTGCCTGAATAATTTTGAAAGTCTAGTAGTGGCAAGTCAAGGCAACACAGTTGAGCGATGAAATGTCTTCAGGATTATACAACTTACCACGAGTCAGTTATTTCATGGGCACAAGCAGGACATCCAATGAATAATTATAAAAATTAGATTCTAAGTGCTGCAAAAAGTATTTGGATGAAGAATTTCCAACAGAGACTATGTTTAATTAATTTCTCATAATCTACAAAATGACTTTTATTAATGGTTCCTATTAACAATAACATCAAGTGCTTTGTAGTAAAATTCTCTCCAGGGGGCTCATCTGCAGGCACTATACCAATGCTGGGATTAGGTAATCAAAGCCCAGGACTAATTTTAAGCACAAATAATTACTTAAAAATAATGTGGATACAGCAAACAGTAAGTGCCGATACTATAGTATTACTCTATGGTAAAAAGCCCACATACCTTTTTTTTCTTCTTTTTTTTAAGTTGTGATTGTGGTCTTGTAAAAGAGTGGATAACATACATGTCCCACAAAACGTATTTCTCCCTGTTATAGCCCTGTTGTTAACAATCACTGTACAGTAATGGCACATCCTTTATCAGAGGAACAAAATTACTAACACTTGCAGACTGAAGTGTCAAGTTCTCCTACGCTTACTTACCCTAATTTAACCACAACACCACTTGTACTGTAATTTAGCACCTCGCTATCAATGGATAGACTGTTAATAACATGTACATCTGTAGACAATCCATCAGGGTTCATGCATAGAAACACAGGATCAAATTACAGCTTGCTGAAACAGTAAAGCACTGTAGACGTGTGACATACCTCAGGACTCTTCCGGTTCTGCATGATCTGCTTATCTGAGTCTTTGGTTGCAAAGTATCTTGTACAGCCACGATTCAAATACTGAACAAAAACAATGATTTTATTGGTAAGATTTTAAAACTGTGCACTACATGGCCTGTAATGTGATGAGTTTCATACTAGTTGTGATGCTGAGTATCAGACCAATGTGCTGAAAATAAACACTTAAGCAAATATGCCATCTAGTGGCATCACTGACACTTGAGCTTTTGGAGAGAGTTGGATGTGAAACCAACAACAACAACAACAACAACAACAACAATAATAATAATAATAATAATAATAATATACAGTGTGGTCAGAAGTTTACATACACTTATCATGGACTTGAATATCATGGCAATATTGGGCTTTCAAAGATTTCTTTGAACTTTTTTTTTTCTGGGGAAGAATGATTGAATTGCCCCTTTGGGGATGAATAAAGTATTTTGAATTTAATTTAATTTAATTTAATTTAATTGTACATCTTTAATAGAAAGAAAAAATGATCTCTGGTCATTGTGGCCAAACAACTCAATCTTCGTCTCATCTGACCATAAAACTTTCCTCCAGAAGGCTTTTTCATTGTCCATGTAGCCAGCTGCAAACTTTAGTCGTGCTTGAAGTTGTCGATTTTGGAGCAGGGGCTTTCTTAGATGGCAGCCTCTCAGTCCCTGGCAATGTAAACACTAGTGTTCCAGGAGCTTCCAGTTCATGGCAGGCCTGTGCCTTGGTCATACCTGATGATTCCAAACCAATTTCATCTCAGCTGAGAGTGACAGTTCGGGTCTTCTACCAGACCATGGCAAAGTGGCTATCCGTCCCAATAAGTATTATATACATTTGTTTGAACTGATGATCTTGGAATCTGCAGTTTAGAAATGGCTCTAAGAGGCATTCCTGAGTTACGTAAATCTATGATCCTGTTTCTCAGATCTGCACTGAGCTCCTTGGACTTTCCCATGAGTGCTGACAAACAAACCCTTTTTATGTTGACACAGAGAAGCTACCAGCTGTAATCAATCATGATCACTAACAGGAAGTTAAGAGGCCTTGGCCTTGGCAAGTTAAAAGACATTTTAGAACTTTCAGCACCACTGAATTAATAATCTAAGTGGTTGTATATATATTTTTGACCCTGTATGTATACTTTTGACCATGTCTTGATCTCAGACAACCCTAAATAAATTAAAGCTTGTGCACCATATTCTTGTTTTTTTTTCTATTAAAGATGTATGTTGTACAATCATTCTTCCCCAGAAAAAGGACAGTTAAAGAAGTCATTGAAAACCCAATATTGCCATGACATTCATGTCCATGATGTGTGTATGTAAACTTCTGACTGCAACTGTACATAAAATTGAAATCTAAAAAAAAAAATAAAAAAATTAAAAAAAATAAATAAAAACCCCACACCAACTAAAACCAAACCCTATTTTCATAAAATAAATCTACATTAAGCTGTGCTGTGCCACAGTTTGTGAACTATATAAAACTGCATGTTAGAGGTATTTAGACAGAAACAATAATTCACACATCTTAAAATAGTCCAATTGTCTTGGCTGAATGAGGAACATAAACATGCATGTCCAGCTGTAGGTAAAACTTTCTCTTAGAGTTTTTATCCAGCTTTCATTTTAAATTGTGTTTTATTTGATAAAATACGAGAATGTTCTTTTGTGTGTAAGAGAGAGAGAGAAAGAAACTTACCCGGAAATTGTCAGGTGAGTTTAAGTGCAGCATGTTCTTGAGGTCTTCAGAGGCACCAGCGCAGAGCCGGTAGAATATGTGATAATTGCGCTCATCTACACTCTGCATGCAGATGCGAGACTTCTCTAACAAATAGTGTGAGACAAATCCACCTACGACTGCATTCTGCATGTCAAACAACATAAATGACATTCAAAATAAGGATATACAGTCACTGTCCACTTTTTAGAAATACCTGTACACCTGCAAATTCATGCACTTATCTAATCACCCATTCGTGTGCAGTAGTGCAATGCATAAAATCATATACAGATACAGGTCAAGAGCTTCAGTTAATGTTCACACCAAACATCAGAATGGGGAAAAATTCTGATCTCTGTGACTTTAACCATGACATGGTTGTTGGTGCCAGATGGGCTGGTTTGAGTATTTCAGAAACTGCTGATC
>JAOTRR010000002.1:11868735-11879150 GCA_028570945.1 Gogo arcuatus
TGAAGCTCTTGACCTGTATCTGCATGATTTTATGCATTGTGCTGCTGCCACGATTGGCTGTTTAGATAACTGCATGAATGTGCACGTGTGCAGGTGTTCCTAATAAAGTGGACAGTGAGTATATACTATATGGCCAAAAGTTTGTGGACACCAGACTATCACACACATATGTCGGCATTCCCCAAACTGCTTCCCCAAAGTTGAGAGTACACAACTGTATAGGGTGTCTTTGTATGCTGCAGCATTATAATTTCCTGGAACTAAGGGGTCAAAACATGTTCCAGCATGACAATGCACAAAGCACAGTCCATGAAGACATGGTTTGCCAAGGCTGGAGTAGAAGAACTCAAGTGACCTGCACACAGCCCTGACCTCAACAACACTGAACACCTTTGGGATGAACTGGAATGCCAACTACACACCAGGCCTCTTCGCCCCAACATCAGTGCCTGTCCTCAGGCTCTTGTGGCTGAACTGGCAAATCCCCACAGCCATGTTAAAAATCTAGTGGAAAGCCTTCCCAGAAGGCTAGAACAGCAAAGGGGGGACTAAATCTGGCATGGGATGTCCAAAAAGTGCATATGGGTGTGATGGTCCACAAACTTTTGGCCATATAATGTATATAACACAACAAAATGAGTTTAGTTAGAAACAGTTCTAAACTCATTAATCTTCAATTTATACAATTAATAAGCCATAAAAGAGTGTGACTAAACAAGCAATGACAACGCTCTGGCTATTATAATAACGATTTGTATTCATACATTGTGTCAAATATTGTCATTAAAACTGTGTAAACTCATGGTTCAGCATATACATCACAGCAGAAATGTTCTACCTTTTCATTAAAATGAATTTCCACAAATTTTCCAAAACGGCTACTGTTGTTATTCCTGACAGTCTTTGCATTTCCAAATGCTTCAAGCAGTGGGTTTGCTGCAACAAATTATACAAGTGTCATACATATCTATACATATGAAGAGGCAGCTGAAACTTAAAACATACTTAATTTGACTTACCCTCAACAATCCTCTCATCAATATCTTGACCAGTACCATATGATGTAGTTAAATACCTGGGGTAGAGAGAAAATCATTCACCAAACAATGAACTAAAACACTTCCCAAAACTACTTTCAGCACCAGTGTGACCTTCAGTGTTGCCAACAGTGACCTTACTTAGTTTCACTATGATTTGTCTTCTCATGCCATTACATTAATTATGAGCTCCTTTACCAGACCTGAGAACAAACTTTGTGTTTTCAGTTTTTCCAGCACCAGATTCACCAGACACAATGATTGACTGGCTCATCTTCAGCACCTTCATGTCTCGATATGCCTTATCAGCTGGGATGGAAAGATACAGGGGAAAAAAGTGAAAGAGGAAGATTAAATACAGAAAGTTTAAAAAGTGAATTCTCAATTTCAAATAAACTTTTTAATGATATCAAGCATTCACCAATAGCATAAACATGAGGTGGGAGGGTTCCCAAAGAGCGGCCCTGGTAGCTCTTAATGGTTTCAGGGGCGTAGAGTTTAGGAATGTCATAGTAAGGGTTCACAGCAATCAGGATGTTAGCCACAAATGTCTGGAAGAAACAAAACATGGTGAAGAGCAGTATAAATGAAGTGCAAGGGAACTGATAGCAGTAAATAAGAAAACCTGTCGGTTAGCTGACATTTTCTGCACGACAATTTGGAATTTAGAGAACCATCAAGTGGCCACTGTAAAGGCTTCCCTTAGCAGCCCATTAGTGGAGTCTTCACAAACAGGCTCCTCTCCACCTGCTGCCATTCAGGGCTGTCAGATTAGCCTTGCCACGTTGCTTAGTGCTACCTCGCAGGACCTAATTAAGTGCAACAGGCAACCCGATAGCGTCTGGGCAGGATCAGCCAGGTCATCCGAGATGGGCAGCCACAGCAGGGCAGAGCTTCTACACTCAACATGACACATACAGCACTGACAGCAGGTCTGTGGGCTTTGGGGAGGTCATTCTTATAAGGAAACGCAGAACCACAAGCACATCTTCAACAACATATACGTCTGCTCCTCATACATGGCCATTCTAAATGAACATTTGACTGCTAGAGACTAAAAACTGTCATTTTATTTTACTACTGCAACTACATTCCTAATAAAGCAGATTCATTGGAAGATGCATTTGCATATTATTGAATCTAAAATGTTAAGATACTTACCATATACCAAAATTTCTGTACATTACTGGAGATTTAGACCCAACATTAGGGGACATCTATTAAGAGTTACCAGAGAATGCAAGTGAAAGTAATCCGACTTACATAGATCAGGTCTTTACTGTAACGAACTCGTACATTATTCAGAAGGGTGGCTTCATTTAAGTACATAAGAGAACCTAAAGATAAAGCAAAATATGATGAATCACACAATATTAATGCATTCATCATGGCATACATGAGCATATATCATAATTTACTTCAATAGCCTAAATGTCACAACTTACAGTTGTCCTCTACATGTTTGTTGACATCATCCTCTGCTGGGAAGACTTGGCTAATGGGAGCAAGGAAAGTCTGGAAATTCACACAGAACATCAACTGCTTTTATTACCCTGCCCCCTTACAGTAAAATAATGCTTTATTAACTTCTCAGAATTAATTTGAATACTTGACCCATAAACTAAACAAGCACACAGAAAAAGTACACAGAAAAGGTTTGCTTCTCATAACAATTGCTATAAATATGGAGCATTTTCATATATATGTTAATTAATGGTTCGTTTCAAGAACTTTAAAACAAAACCTCTATAACAATGGTTTTATAAAACAATGCCAATACCCGAGTGGCACAAAAGAAAAAAGCAATTGCACTATTGTTATACTACACATACTATAGTTATTCTATACATACTATAATTACTCTCTCCCCTGTTGATCATCCAGACACTAGCCAATTGTGGGCATCTGTGAGCTCATATATATGCAAGAGGCCAGTTAGCATTTTTCTCCAAGCAATGTTCAGCAATGCTCTGAATGTTTTTTGAGCAAAAGATAAATTGATAGAACTGCACAGATCTTGAAGGAAAATGGATGTTAGCCCTCACCATCCCTGGCTGGTAGCTGTTGTTTTATATAAGACAGCTAGCTGATGGTGGGAAATAGTACTGACCAGAATTGACAGAAAATGGTGGGTGGGTGGATGGATGGATGGATGGATGATGGATAGATGGATAATTATCCCCAACATATCTACTTAATAACCAACACTATAATAGGAACATAAGCACATGTGTTTGGAAATGTTTTAATTAGACTTGAAGAGACCAACGCCAAATAGTGCTGAATGTCTGAGAGGATAATTCATGTGGAGTAGGGGTTCTGAGAGAGAATCTTTAAGGCATATCACAGGAGACACATCAAACATACAATGTGCATGCATCACAAGAGTACATTATTTATGGAGGTTGACAGTAACAGAGGAGACTGACCACTCCTTTTCTTAAAAAAAAAAAAACAAAAAAAAAAAAAACACATGAGCTCATCCCATCTTAGTATACAGTTTTCAGTTCCACTAAGCACCATAACAGTCCCTAGAAATTCCAAATTAAGAAACAGATATGACAAAGAAACAAATTTTGAGACTAACTTGGTGATACTACAATAACAGAACTGAACTGGGGCAATGTTACAAAACTGTAATTAGTTTTATGCCACTGTTAGTATCCAACAAAGCCTTTGCCTGTACCACAGCAGTACAGGCTGATTCTCTAAGGGGGTGGCTAAAACCCAGGTGGCTTACTCTTCTAATGAAACCAACCTGAGCGTAACATGAGCTGCACACCTGCTACAGGTAGGAGTCATTACTTATTAACTACCTCTGCAAGTGACACCCTTATACAGCACAGAGCTGAACCAGTTTGCTCATTTGCTCACTTATTCCTTTATTCTGGATACTTCCTTAAGTTAAAAAAAAAAATCATACATTGTAGATGTTTTATGAATGGACCTATTATTAAAAATATAATAATTTTATAATTGAAAGATTTCATATAACACAAAACATCATGACTATTCTTTTGACTTATTCTAATAAAACATTTTTATTAATATTTGCAGTACAGTTTGATAAGTGAATTAACGATCGATTAACCATGCTAGAGGTTTTTGTTTGCTGACTTACTTTGCCCTTGTGACTGAGTGGTTCAATAGTGAGTGTGTCAGCACCAATGTCTACTATCATCCCCAGCTGGAACCCATCAGTTGGATGGGGTGCCCACACAGGCTTCCCATCATCCATTGTACTCCACTACTTGACACCAGCTCTACAGGGCACAGGGAAGGAGGGAAAAACTAAATTAGGATATTTTTATGTCAGGTTAAAATGCAAGCAATTAATGCTGGTAGCCAAAATAAAAAAGCAAATATGGATTACATAAACAATGGAAACAAACAGTGTCCTTTTCTAATAATAATAAAGATGCACATCCCCAGACAGTAGAAATAAAATAATGAAGGCACACATAAAGAGAATTGCAGAATATTGCAGGACTGCAAGAAAAATGACAGTTAGCATTACATTCTATAAGCACTGTAAAGAAATATTTTACCATAAACAACACTAACCAGCACCAGAGACCAAAATTAAACAATCCCCTGTGGAAGAAATCTTTTAGGAAGTGATAGTGAGATGCCTGCATCACAGAGGTCAGGTGTGCGCTCAAGACCAGGTTGATCGATGCTCTCGTTTCAGTCCATAGCAAATGTTACCTTGATCCACATTCAGTGCACCATGCTGAAGGCTTTTGTCATGTCCTCAGAGATTCCCATGGCTCGGTTCTCAATTTGTTAGGCATCACTTCACTCAGCATGTTAAATGACCTCATTGTCTGCTCTGCATAAACTGCATCTGTGCTAATGGACTGAACCTCACTTGGGTCATTAGTGAGCCCAAGACAAAAGGTTTGGAGCAGAGCTCTGTCCTTCCCTAGATGCATCAGCAAAACAAACTGGTAAATTCTGGCAGCAAACAGATAGATAGACAAGATAGATGCCAGAAAATTAAAAAAAAAAAAATTCACTGGAATCTTGAGATATTAAACACAACAAATTAAAATCTTTTCATCATTTGTTATGAGTTAAGCTAACATCATAATGTGCATGTAAATGCTGTTTTTAGGACACTGTTAGAGGAACTAATCAAATACTGCCACTATTTTTCTCTGAACAAATAGTGGATTCCATAAATTAATCCAAAACAACAAAACACTTCTTTTTCTTAACCTGCACATACAATTGTGTAGCATATCACTCTTGTCTCCTGTAAAGAAAGGTGAGCAACATCAATGTTGTATAACTGAGCACTGAAATCCTACACTCACAGAAATTTTTAAAAAAAGTTTAAAAAAAAAAAAAGTAGCCAACCTTACTTTTCCTTGGACCTTAAGGACTAGTTCTAACCAGCTAGTTAAAGGGACACCACTTACGCCTTCCCAGGTAAAAGATGCACATTAACGGTACAAATGATGTACCCACTGATGGTACCACCCCAACAACAAGAGAGTGTAGACCCAGAGAGTGTAGACCATGTAGATTGCACAACTGGAGCAAATTAGATTACTTTATCCAGACTGACTGTGAAGACATTTATATCTAATTCTCTCTAAAGATAGCTAGAGTGATTTATAAATATGCAGAAATGTTCCTACATAAGACAGTAGCCCTAAATACAGGCCCAAATGACAGCAATAATTTACTTTAACTCAAAATGCTGCAGTTTATTACATGTACTATATCTGTACTATATATGTAAGGATGCAGGTAGCTAATAGATAGCAGGACACCTTTGAAGGTGCTCCAAGACAAGAGAGGTTCAAAGTTTACCAAGTATGATGCAACGTGTTAAAAAGAAGGAACCAGGTTCAATCTAAAAAAAATACCTTAAGAGTTAAATCCAGGTATTTGACAAACAAACATTCTTCTGACAACACATGAAATTCATCCTTAGAGGCAATATTTACAAGCAGTAAAATTTCATTCAAATGATTCTGCTGTATCATTTACCTGTGGACTTGCCTGGGGAATTACACTAAGCAGCAGTTGGAGAGACAAAAACATGGACCAATCCAAAAAAAATTTGCATATGTTTTATTTACTTACTTATTTGTCTATTTATCTTGCTATTTTGCCTTTGTAACAGGATATGTGCCAATATAGCAAATAAAAGTACCACATGCATGTTTTATGGCTGTGTTCCTCTTAACTGGACTGGAAAGACAGACATAAATATTACTGAATTCAGTACAGTGTGTTTAAGAGATGTATCTTTTCCACAAAAGAAACATCCAGTGAGTGCCAGCCAGAACACAATACTGGAGGTGTGCATTGGAACTGGGATCCCATGAAACTAAACAGAAAACCTGAAGGAGTGGAGTTCAAATATGAAACTCGTGGGACAAAAAAAAGTCATATTCATTAACATGAATGCACCGGATGTTGGATTAGTGTCTGTGCAGACTTTATGATCTTCTCATGGGTTTCTTCGGGTTTCCTCCCACTGCACTAAAACATACCAGTAAGTGGTTTCGCTATTCTAAATTGCCTCCAAGTGTGAATGTTTGTGTCCCATTCAGGCTGTATCTCCTATTCATTCCTCAGTTTTCCTGAGATAAACTCTGGATCCACTGCAACCCTGACCAGGATACAACAGTTACTGAAGATGAATGAATGAATGAATGAAATGTTTTATTGTGGTCATAATCACTGTGGTTTAAATTACTAATTTGTTTATACTATGGAAATAGAACAAAATCAGTTCATTAGGCAGGTAGGTATAAACAAAATAAACTTCAAGAGCAGGCACAATTGATCAAGAGTAGCTGTGAGAGCAGGTGGCATTGGGCAGAATTCTTTCAGGAGTGGGCTGGAAATGGATAAACAGTTCCATGCATGCCTCTATACCATGCTTATAAAATGAGTTCAAACAAAGGTGAGACGCTATATGGCTTAACAGGATGAACCTGATACAAAGTATCTGTGGTCTGAGAGGACAGCAATACTCAAACCACTTTTAATGAAATCCATATTTAAGTCAACGATGGTGAATCTTAAAGGGCCAGTTCACTCCTCCCAGAATCCAGTTCGTTGTTTTTGTTTACATACAGGCCACTGCGTTTTGAAAGCATGTGACCGCTACTCTGCTAGCTCTCTTTGTGCATGCTCACCCAACTGAATACTGAGCCTTTACAAGTAAACTTTCACTAATAAAAAGCACACAATTTGGACTACGATATGCTTGATATTTTCTTTCTTCTGTGGTCACCCACGAGACAGCCGAGGCCAGTTCTGGTCCATTACAACAGAATAACCATACAAAAACAGAATGGATCAGTCAAAAGAATTTAAAATATAACTACTCTGACAAAATATCTTCAATTTCATATTACAATTTATGATCTATGGCCTAGGATGTCGCTGCATTGTTGCGGATTGTTTTTCCAAATGTAACACAGTGAAATCCATGGCATCAAAAATGGCGACTTGCTACTTGGTGCAGAGGCTTCTGGGAAGGGTGCGCTGGCCCCTTTAAAGTGGTTTTAACATCATGAACAATATAGTATTAATTGTAGGGTTTTTTTTGTAACCAAATAGTTACAAACCACACCAATGGCACTTCACGAGTGGCAACTGCTCCATTACAGCACAAGCATCTGAATGTGAATTACTTTGTTTTGCTTTTTTGTCTTTTAGCCCAGTACGTTTTTAGGTGGATGTGTAACTTGTACAAGTATATGTACAAGCAACAGTCCTATTTAACACACTTTAATAAAAGCAATAAAGTGTCTTAGCCACAACTTGTTCCAATTACAGAGGACAATTAGAGCTGAAGGAAAGCTCATATGGTTACTACAAGACATAAAGCAACATAGTAACACCTCTCTTAGAAGTTATACAGTCATTTTATAAAAAGCCATAATCCATGTTGGCTTTGTGCACTGTCCATGGACTGTGAGTGTTAAACAGCTTACTTCAGCAAATAAACCCTGTCAGCAAGATAAAGTGAGATGTGCTTTATTATAGTTAATGAGACGAGATTCCTGATCATTTGGAAGGGGAAAGCCATTTGAATGCTCCCTGGTGGATACAATACAGTGGTTGCTCATGGAGACGGCGTGAGGTCAATGGGTGAAAAGAAGGTTCCTGTAGCCTACCACACACACGCGCGCGCGCGCAGCATCCTTTTCTCCACCCCCTCCCTAACTTCCTGCTCCATACGCAGGCAGGGGATATGGAAAACACATTGGGATATGTGCACTAACCTAACAGGATGCACTGCTTTCAAGTTATTCTTATTTCCTTCCGAGTGTATAAATAGTTAGGGAAATATATGAGAAAATCTCTTGTGTTACGCTGCTGCTTTTTTTTTTTTTACACAAGAGTTACTGTACGTGTTAGTGAAGGTATAGAACTGTGTTCAAGTAGACTAGCCGAATTCAGATGTAGTCCATTTAATAGTGACAAGAGTCGCACTAGAATCACACCACTGAAGCTGACATTATAATATGTACCTAACAGACTTTTACAGTCCATCAGTATTATATTTAAGAACTTACTTTTCCATAAATCTATCACAACGCATATGCATGCAGTTTGGTTCTTCATCACTTCACTCCACCACCCGTAATCTGTTACATGTACATTATTTCAGCACGCGCTGACATCAAGAGCTACAACAACGGGACACAATAACAAGAAATCCTCTGACAGACCCGCCATAGTGTAGTATTAGGAGTTATGCCTGGCCATTTTCCTGTTCTATACACAGCTTTCTTTTTCAAGAAACTTCACATTTCGACAAAGTAGCAGGCAAAGAATCATATTAGCATGTTAGCTCCTTTCATAGAGCAGTATAATGAAATCTTCACCAGCAGCATTAGCTATAGCCAGTTCTGGTTATATACAGCTCTGGAAGTAAGAGCACAAACACATCATACTCACAATACGAGTACAGTACGCGCCTGAACAGTGTGTGTCCTGGGATGCGCTTTTGAGCGGTAAAAGGCGGCGTTATGTCCCGGTGACGGAGCTCCCCGGTATCCCCGGTTCTGCTTGCTTGAGAGATAGATATCTATCTCTCTCTCTCTCCCTCCCTCCCTCTGGATTGAACTTCAGAGAAGAGAACTGTCGGTGACGTCAGCGGGAAGCGCGCGACTCCGGCAGCAGCACAACACGGGTCAGCGTTGAAACATACTAAAGCTCAGCGCAATCAGGAAGTAGCTTAATCCTTGGAAGGACTAGAAATATCAGCTATTAACGACACACTGTTTGACGAGTAATAAACTCAAACAGCTATATAATTCTGACCCAAGCTGTCCCATCAGCGTTCATTAAGTAAGCACTGGCTATTTCAGACGAAGGTATGCCACAAATACAAACTGGAGATTCATACATTTTTAAGATGGTTGAAATTTAAAACTTTTAGAAGTATTCCTGAAGTAGAAATCCAATACTCTATTGAATAGCAACTCTGTTTGTAAATCTAATTAGGACACCTGATACCTGCCTCCATTTGCAACTGCCTCAGGTTACTTAGATGGCTGTAAAAAAGCGTCCTTTAGACTGCATGTTTACACTGGACCTTGTTTTTCCATGCTGCACACGTCCTATTGTAGCTTAGAACAAAACAAGTGTCAGACTGTTGTTATCCCAATTAAACATACACCAAGTTGCTGGGTCATTACTAAACTGGAAGCCCCATCTCCCTCATACTGTGTACTTTGTTTGACCCTCATGCTATTGGGCAAATTATCCCAATGTAAAGCTCATACTGTATTTCCCATTAATTTTCCAGAGCCACCCTGATTCTCTTACTTACACTACAGCCATCTGTGAAATCCATCCATCATCTATACAGTTTATCCATCAGGGTCACAGGTGTACTGGAGCCAATCCAAGCTGACTTTGGGCAAAAGGCGGGAAACACCCTGGACAGGTCACCAATCTATCGCAGGGCTAGTACAGAGACGAATGAACATTCACACCCATTCACACGTATTGGCAATTTAGAGTAGCCATTTGACTTAATCCCCGTCTTTGGACTGTGGGAGGAAACTAGAGCACCCAGAGAAAACCCACACAGGCACGAGGAGAACATGCAAACTCCACACAGAAAGTCCCCAGTCGGCTGCACGGTTCAAAACCAGAACCTTCTTGCTGTGAGGTGACACTACTAACTCAATCATAAATTATTATAAAATTTCACTCATGTTAGCTGCCTTGGTTTATACTATCACCTTGTTCACTCACATTAATTTGCTAGTGATAATGTCAGTACAATGAGCTAGCTTAGACGTCTTTGAGGACCCCACTAAGGGTCTTTTACAACAGAAGAAGAAGAACCAAGGCTGAAGCCTTTATTTTTGTCACATGTACTCTCACACA
>JAOTRR010000002.1:11915406-11925503 GCA_028570945.1 Gogo arcuatus
GTGTGTGTGTGTGTGTGTGTGTGTGTGTGTGTGTGTGTGTGTGTGTGTGTACTAACAGAAAAGTCATCACCCATGACCATATCCCCACTTGGGTAGGCTATAAAAGATTGCAACTACATCATGCTCATCAACTTTCTCTTTCTTGTCTTGCTGAGCATTTGAAGAAATGGAGCATGCCGAATATATCATGCCAATCCTTTGGATTTTGATAATAAGCCTAATTTTATTTTGTTAAAGCTCTATCATCAACTGAACATACATACGTGCCACACACTTTGGGTGATGGTAGTTCTATTATTATTATTATTACTATTCTCATCACATGTCATGGCAGACACATAGCCTGTTGTTTTGCATCAGTGTGTGGCATAATTTCAGAAATTCATCATCTATTGGGCAGTACTTTCTCACAGGCAAGTGACTGGGCGTTCCACAGTATACCAATTTCATTCATGAGAGCACATACACTTTCAAGAGCACACTGAAGCTGCAATGTGGTAAAAGGGCGCTCATACTCGCTGCAATAGCAGATGCAAAAGCATTAGGGCTGAAATCATTGGCTCCAGTAAAGACACCTCACTAGTAGTATTGGGTAATAAGGCTTTGCACATAAATCCACACTGAATATAAAAGAACCATCACATTGATTTGCAAAATTTACAATGTAACCTTTGCTCGACCAAGTTTATCTCCACACCAAGTTCATTTTTCACCAGTAATGTCACCAAAGACGCACCAGGATAGAGTACTGTGCTGTCTTTTTAAAAATGGATTCAATACGGCTGTCGCAACATACTAGTCTCATTTATACTTAATGTGGACACAAGACATTTAAGTGCACACAGATCCCTGAGGAGCTACCTTTGAAAGGCTTTAAAACAAACCGAGTCTGCACTTCATTATCCGCACCACACTGTTTTAAAGACTATTTGAAAAACATTTACATGCACCTTGACCAACACAGTCCACGTAAAACAGTAGTCAGCTGCTTTACTTTTGACATTTCCAAATCTAAAATTGCTTTTATTTTAATCAATGGTAGTTCTTTGGCCAAGTGATTGGTCAATGTAGCATCACCCCTAGTGACTCCTAGTAACCAAAAAAAACGGAAATACCTAGATTTTAATGGACATAAACTAAACTGAGGTTAAATTAAATCCGTACCTTACAATCCTAGAAAAAGTACAACATAATTTTATTAACATGATGAATTAGTATTATTGAAATACAGAACAGTGCATCAGTTTCCTAATCAAATTACCTTTCATACAGTATATTATAGATAGTATTTATGTATTGGAAATGTTTCAAATCATTAAATTAGACTTAATATGGCTGATAATGCTAAACTGGTTTGAGCTCAAAAACCAAAAGGTGCATCCAAAAGGTGCATGCATTTTATTTGTTCATATGGTTTTACTGTATATACACATGATCCGAAATGAAGTACTGGAAACATGAAAAACAATTATTTTCATAGCAAGCAGAACAAAATGCTAATCCAGCGCTGTAAACAATACACATGAATAAGTATCCATTGACATAAAATGTTTACACATGCACAGTATTCAGTGAGTAGTACTAGGAATGTAATGTACCAATAAAGCTCCACTTTGGGCAGGTTTACAGTGAACTGGAGCTGATTTTAAAAATAGCCCAATTGCCTGGCAACACTGAACAAGTTGTTGGCACTGTTTGAAGCAGGACAGTAGAGGAAACAGTGTCCTAAGTGTTCTCATTACACCTTAAAGGATTTGTAAAGTGGTTAGGTTTAGGGATGGGGTTAGTACTTGTAGCTCTTCTTACTACTTCATTTGTATGAAATTGAACAAAATCCAACCACATCATGCTTGTTTTCTCTTTAATAATACTTGCCAGCTTATCATGAGACCAGTTAAGTGCAAATGTATCTAATTAACTTTAGAAGAAGAGGACACTAAATTTGATCAAGCTATAGTACACAGGAAACCATCCGACATTAACATTACTCACTCTGTTGGCGATGGTGATCGCTCGGTGTACTGCCTCCGCCTCCAGCTGTAAAAGGAAGATTACCCACAGTCAGTAAGAAATTTGAACATCACTGCTGTAATCTAATGGGCCACAGATGCAGAACCCTACATTCACACTGACAAAGTGACAAGTCAGTTGTGTCACTTGTAGTTTGTCTCTTGTGGGTGTGTAGTGACCGCTACCTTTGTGTACCTCTAGTGATCCGGTGAGAAACTGCAGTAGCTATATATAAAACTAACTAGCTAAACAAAAATTAAATAATACAATAATAAGTATAAAAACTGGCTGTTTGATTTACATGTTGCATGCTAGGTTTTGTACTAGCTTCATTAGTAGATTAGAAAAACAAGCTAACATTGTTAGCTACCTACCTGCATCAGACACACTAACAATCGCTGATACTTCCTTCCAAGCTTTAATGTTTCTACACACATTTAGTGGTCGTATATGAAGTGAAAAAATAAAACCATAGTTAAGTTTTTACTTCCAGTTGTGTGCATCAAACAGTATATAGGCACTTTCGGACCGGAGGAATTTTTCATAGTTCTTAGAACTGTTGGAGGAAGTTCCTCCTTTCTTGTGTGTCCACACTGCAGGAACTGAGAACAATCATAGTTCTTAGGATGCTGTTTTGAGGGACATTTTTAGCTCCTACTTCAGGTTAGGTACTTTCCCTGCACAAGAGGAACCATGAGTGACATAAGGGCACACCGATTCGTCAAACATGAGCCAATGCAGCACTGATAACCGCCAGTTTTAAAAATTCTTATACGTTAGCTGTGTAAACAACAGCTTTTAACATTAGCATTAAAACAATGGGGAAAAACATGGACAAATGGACTGACAGAGAAGTCCAGGCTTTATTGAGTGTATATGCGATGGAGAAAATACAGCGCGCTTTTGACGCGTCTAAGCAAAATATAAAAATCTTCGCTAGCATTTCCTGCTAACGTCACGCTAGCAAGTCGGCTTACGTCACTTCAGTGTTCCTACTGGTGGTGAGAATGCAAACAGAAAAAAAACCCTTGAAGGTATGTAGTTCTCGGGGGAGCTTCCCAGTGGGTAGTTCCTTACAATAAGTCCCTAGAACTGTTTGATCTGAAAGCATCTAACAGGAAATAAATCCCTATGGTAGTGGGGGATAGAATTAGTTTCAGACCACCGCACCACAGGACTGAAGAGGAGGTCTGAGGAGTCATTCAAGCTAATTGGTTGAATTTTTCGCTTTACAGTGTAATACCTAATTTGTATAGAATTTAGTACATCTCAGTTTAAATGTCACACTGTTGCTATGTCACTAAAATCATGGCTCCGTGTCGTACATGTTCATAGAAAATGAAAGGCAGCCTGTCACTTTGTTTCTCGCTCATGTGAACATAAGTTTAGGCGTAAATAATCAGTATATCAATCAATGCTCTATCAGATGTCAAAAACTTTGACATAAAACTGGGATTCAGCCACCAGTGTCACACCTCTTCAGGCCTGCTGATCTCAATGCCTTCTGGTCCACTGATGCCCAGATCCAGTGCTTCTTTGGCACCCTTGAATGAAAGCCAAAAGAAAGTCTGAGGTTACCAGGACAAGGGAAAAGAATACAATAAAAAGGAGAAAGATAATATACTTTCCCAACCTCAGCCACCAGCTCCCCGTTCTCAGCGTGTACACGGGCTATGGCTCCGATGTCTTTACAGTGCTGCAGGGCCTGGAACAGCTCGCTGTCCCTCAGCATGTACACATCCTTATAAGCCATGTACATCTGGAAGGAGTTCACTCCTTTTTCTCTCACTAATGTCTCCATCTGAGCCCTCACCTGGTTACAGTTAGTTGTAAAATGCATTACTGATATAAACTTTGTTGGTTAAAACAGTTAAGACACTCTCACAATTTCCACATTAAGCTCTCTACTATCTTAAAATTAAGACACTACTGCAGGATGGTGATGCCACAGAATCTGAGAAAATGTGTACCTTGGGACTCCACCAGGTAACAGCAACATGAAGAGCATAGTCACAGCAGGTCTTGGCATCAGCATGAGATCGACATTTCTCATAGGCATCCAGCAAGGATTCATTCTTCTCGGGCAACACATGACCCAATACCATTGTCGTGCCTCCAGCCAGAGCAGCCTGGAAATTAAAACACATTGGAATTTATTAATCAAAGTTGTGGAAAGTCAAATCTGCTCATGCACAAATATACATGTTTGCCCCATGTCTGTGTGGGTTTCCTCCGGGTTCTCCGGCTTCCTCCTGCCACTGCAATGAAATGAATCAATGTCATCTGTGTGTAAATTTGAGTGTAATATTTTAAGAACAAGAAAAAAATACTTGCTTTTCAGTTTAATCCCCAAAATCAATACCATTCATTCATTATTCATCTGGATACCCTGGAGGAAACCTGTACAGACATCAGGAGATCATGCAAAAGAACTGAGCTCAGGATCAAACAGGGTATCCTGGCACTGTGAGGTGGCAACACTACCCAACATCCCCCCCCCCCCTTTTTTTTACTTCTTTTCTTGGATCTTAAATAACTGTAGCCTGCTATATGCTTTCTTTTTACTGGCTCACTACCCCCAACACCTGAGTAATTCAGGACATGTTTCATGTAAATTATACATACATGGATGTAAGCTGAAGGGTTCTGTGTGCATTGTTTCCATTCTGATTTATCAATTGCATCCCCACCCATTTTGTTGTCATATGACAGTTTCATGAACAAGATACAGGTTTATTCACACGTCATTAAGGGTGCTTGAATATCTACACATGATTCTATGCAACTTTGATACATAAGGAACACACTTTATATGATGTATAAATCTGATTTTCACATTTAAGTCATTTTTAAAACATAATTGTAATTATGCAAATGACAGCAAGCATTAACTGAGTATTTTTAGCCAACATCAATTACCAGAACTCACTGCACTGATTAATAAATTATAAAGTCCAATTACTTTTAGCCCCTTTATAGAGAAAGACACTTGCTTTTTGTGACAGTGGGAGAAAACTGGAGAAGTCAGAGGAAGCCCACATGGGGAGAACATGCTCCACGTAGACAGCAGAACGAGCTCAGGACCCTGGACCCTATCTATCATCCTATCACCTTACAATAAAAGTCAAGTATGGCAATACTTTAGTGTTAGTAAAAGTAGGGAGAATGTGAAGTGCTAAATTTGACACAACACATAATAATACAACAAAATAGAATTTCACACTACAAAACACTATCAGATAATACTCCCAAAACATTGTGAGTAAATTCACAACAGTTGACTGCTTTGGGGATGTCCCCAAAATGCAAGCAGGTTTAACTGTCCAGAGGAAAGTGCATGCAGACTTCTTAGGCTAGTTCTGTGCCTCAGCTTCATTATCATTTTTAAAAATTAGTGCAAAAACTCATATGGCTATAGTACTGCACTGATTTCATCTTGTGGCTTGGCACTGACTGTGGGTGTGACACACGATAAGGCCTGTACCACACTGAACAGTCTGATTGGCCAGCACTTTTCACTTCTCATTTGCATAAAGTTGTCAGTACCTAAATCTTCTGCACGAAAAAAAGAGCTCTCTACAATCAAAGTCCTTCCTGTGCCAGCACCTGGTATTCCCAGGCCATCTCCGGTCCAAGTACTAACCAGGCCCTTAAGGCACACCGATCTCCACTTCTATAGCCCTCGGCCTCTTGCCTATCACATAGCTAGGGTTACAGTGGGGGGCTAGTCCTCTGGTAACCGCGAGAGTTTGACTCCCTACTCGCATCTATTGCAGCGTGCCTCACCAGAACGTACCATTTTACTAATGCAAGTAGAACTCACGATCTCCTGGTCGAGAGGCGGACACACTAACCACTAGGCCAACTCGCAGTCTCCCTCTACAATAGAGAGCTAATATTTATGCCTGCCTGAACCTACATGAACCTCAAATGGCATTTTGGCCCTATAGTGCAAAACATACGCTCACCCTCCACTTTGTTATGAATACCTCTACACCTGCTCATTCATTCAGTTAGCCAGTCCAATCATGTGGCAGCAACACAATACATAAAATCATGCAGCTACAGGTCAAGAGCTTCAGTTAATGTTTACATCAAATATGAGAATATCAAACAGAAACTCACTGAAACTGGACCGTGTAAGTTTTCAAAAACATCCTCTGGTCTTTTTCTAATCTTCAGCTATATGGTTTCAGTTAACCTGTGCCCACTGTAGCTGCCAATTCCTGACAGGGATGCAACTTGATGTAGTCTTCTGTCGTTGTAACCCATCTGCCTCAAGGTTCAACATGTTGTATGTTCTGTGACATTTTTCTGCTCACCACAGTTGTAAATAGTGGTTATTTGATTTACCGTAGACTTCCTGTCAGCTCAAACTGGTCTGGCCATTCTCCTCTGACGTCTCAAAGTGTTTGCATCCGCAGAACTGCTGCTTACTGGATATTTTTTGTTTGTTTTTCGTACTACCTCTATGTAAACTCTATAGACTTTTGTGTGTGAAAATCCAAGGAGATCAGCTGTTTCTGAAACCAACAATCATGCCACAGTCAAAGGCACTGAGATCACAATTTATCCCCATTCTGATGTTTGATGTGAATATTACCTAAAACGACCTGTATCTGCATGAGTTTATGCATTGTGCTGCTGCCACATGATTGGTTGATTGAATAATTGCATGAATGAGCAGGTGTATAGGTGTTCCCATTAAAATGTTGCTATTAAAATTCCACAGTGTCATTATGCTATACTCTATGTCGTGAGCATGTAGTGAATAGGAAGCCATTTGGCCTAACTGAATGTTGGAGGGGTCATTTACCCCCTAAGAATTTTGAACCCAGAATTATATTCCCTACTCTTGTAACTATATTACAACAGAATGAATTATGAATATAAGAAGTTAGATTATAAGGGGTTAAATGATAAAATCAGTCTTGCAAGACAGGTTCATGCTGATCTCACTATAAGCAACAAGAACACATTTCACTGGATTGATGGATGAATAAATGAATAAATAAATAACAAATTCAAAATTTTAAAGGTAAGTTAATGGTTTTTCTTTGCTTAAAGGGGCAATGTCAATTTGCAATATACTGTACTCCACTTTCCAAACAAATAGGGGGCAGTATATCACCAGAAAGTTGTGGTGTCCACCCATATCATAATAAACAGGGAAATGCACATTCCCTCCTCCCCCTTCCCCTCAAGCGCACTCTCATAGAATTATCAGTCACTGAGTATAGCGTAAAGCTATTTTTTAGTTGATCCACTGCTGGATTCATACAATCTAACTTTACAGTCATCAGTTATATTAAAAAAAAAAAAAGCCAACTACTAACAGCAGGGCAAGAATACGCAAAATTTAACCAAACTGCTGAAACTCTGAGAGCCAGTCAAGATAACACTGCTATCTTATAATCTTAACTTGTGGCGTCAGCCTATAGTTTATGTTATAACTTCCTTAGCTCAGCCTTTTTTAGCAAGAAAACAGCCACAGCAACTCGCGCACCAGTAATGCATGAGGCCACTACGGCTTGCGACATGGCAGGTATGTAACCTTTTTTATTAATAATATGATTGATCAAACCTACTGCCTATGCCTCAATAAAATAACCACACAGCTGAATGTTTCTGAAAGTTTTAATAATTGGGCCAAAAAGCGGAGTGTCACCTTACCTTAGCCAGCGTGTCTGTGCTCTCGCAGTATGCTAGCTTGTAATTAGCTTTAGCAGTTCTTGCACCCAGTCACTGCAAAACTGTTCATGAGCTTCTAGGGATTTGTAACGTTTAAACTCACACTAATTGTATGCACTCAATCCAAAAACAAGATAGTTTACAATGTCCGGGTATGCGAGTGGAGGGTCTTTGAGGAGGCTGTTGATTTGTGTTTAGTGTGTCCAAATACCATTGTTTGACATTGTGACTCAGTTTCATCCAGTAGGGTCCCTTTTCCTTCTCTTTTCCCTTCTCCAAAAATACAACATACTGACACAAAAATGGTAACTGCAAATCCACGTTCTGGTGCCTAGATCCCAGTTGTTTCTGTGAATTGCAGTGATTCATTTGCTTCTCTTTCCCTTAGTTTTCGTCAGTCTGTAAAAAGACAGCTCAGAGACTAACATGTTTGTAACCGGCATTGACTTTGGCGTACGGTGACATCACGGGCATTCTTATTCTCCTCTCATGTTCAGCTGAGGGCTGACTGGACACTACAGTGACTCACTATCGCCTCTTGAGGTACAAAGTGGTATTACGAGATGGACAGTGCGTCCTGTCACAGGGCTAGCTGATTAGCATGCTAACTTCAGTAGATTATCTCTGCAACACGATACATAGATGTCTTTGACATAATGTCAAAATTGGTATTTCTTCACATTCTGTTGATAATTTTAGTTAATTTGTTGAATATTTCTAAACTAAAATTCTTACAAATTCTTACACCTTGTCCTTTTAAGAAAGAGACCATTTTTTATCTTGCATACAAATATACATATACAGTGTAGCAATACTTTTGCTTATAGCCTTATTAACATTCAAATCATTAAAAATAGTTCAAATATTGTAGTAATATTATAATAATATAATATTATAGTAGCTGCCTACTCTGCCATCTCGCCACAAAAGGAAAATGGTATGTTTGGTATTGATGCTGTTAAGTAAAGCAAAAAAGTCTCACACATGGGTCAGGCTAGTTATTTACATTTGGAGTCATCAATTACTTGTTGTATGCGTCTGAGTACTCGAAAAAGAAATTACTCAAAATACCAATCACTATTTGGCATCACTATGATATTCAGCTTTAAAATAACAGTCATGTTAAAGAATAAATGATTAACAGACCACATGCACCATGGTATACAGTAGTTACTGCACTATTTTCTGAATCCAGGCTCGCTTCATTAGAGTGAACTGTAACGGTATGAAAAGTAAGAGAAACGAGCTTTGCCATAATACTTCATTGCGTGAGGGTCTTCTTCCATCTGTCAGTTGGCACAGGGGAATGGATCAGTGTCCTCTGAGAGGGGCGTGGAATTGAGCACCATTGTCTCTCTGTACAATGGTGCGAGTGAAAGGCTTTTGCAGCAGTCTTTGCAGCAGCTCCCGTTGTATCTATGGTAACAGAATCTGATCTGCATTTGTGTCTGTGCTTGGCCAAGATCATGCCAGTAATGTGGACTGGGTGGGGGGACTACCACTTGCGTCGCCAGGGTCAAACAAGCACAGTTCAGATAACAACTGATTCATTTGTCATCTTAAACGTGACAGTGTTCTCAGACGTGTGCGCGCGCGCGTGTGTGTGTGTGTGTGTGTGTGTGTGTGTGTATCATCCGTACTCTCGCCTTTCAGTGTTTGCTAACCAACCAATGAGATTAGGTTGGATGAGGCAGCCTGCTATGATGTCACACTGAGGAGCTGCATATACACCACCACAAATGTGGCTTTGGGTTAAAATCAAACCAAGATGCACAATATTATAAAATAGAAAACTCTGAATGCATTATATCACAGAATAAAACCCAGGCTCTGGCCTTTTTTTCTTTTTTTGAATGGTTTTGGATCAATAAAATACATTTCATGTCTTTCTGAGTGTCAGATCCTTGCTATATCCTCCCAGTAATTTGAGAGCCCCAGCCACACCATGCCACTCAAGAATAAAAGCTCACAGGGCTTTTAGAGGAGAAAGACCCAGCAGATGGTAGGCCTCCCTAGTGTGGAGGCCAAAAAAAATCCATCCATGTATTACTTTGGCCCCAGACATCTACAGATTCATCCACCAAGTCATCGGGTACAATTTCACAACACAGGCAGTGGAGTGGAATCTGCCTCTGTGGAAGCAAAGACATCTGCATGTGAAATAATTGCTCTCCTCCTATGTAAAGGGAAGATTTTAATAGCAGGCCTGGAACAAAACAAGAATGCTTCAAGCCTAGGAACTGAAGATACTTTCCCAAAATCACTGTACAGGGTGTGCAAGCAAGTTAGAACTACTTTAATATAAATACAACTGTTATAAACATGCAACATAACAATAACCTGTGTAGTAATAATAATAATAATAATAATAATAATAATAATAATAATAATAATAA
>JAOTRR010000002.1:11947512-11961233 GCA_028570945.1 Gogo arcuatus
CACTCACCTTCCCTGGCCTCGCCCTCCATTCACAAACTGGCACTCGACCATGCCCTCGCTGCTACACAAACTATTTGGACGTCCCCCAAGGAGTTTGTTACAGTGGGGTTGCAGTGTAAAATGTCTTATGGTGTTTACGTAGTACCTTTAATAGCAAGCACAAGGATGTCATACATGAGCACATAGGGCAGTGTCAGTGAAATCATGGTCATGAATTGACACAAGGGTATTTGAAACTGCCATATGTGACAGCACATCAGTTCTACGAGCACTGAGACACGTGCAGTTCCTTTCCCCCTCAATCACCAGCGTCTATACTTCGCTCACAAATCAAGGTGCAATTCATTCAACTTTTTTTTTGCGTTCATTTTTTACTGAACACAATTGCTGATACCGTTCTGTGTGCTCAGGATGTCCATCCTCGTGCTCTCTATTAAAGATACTGTTTTAATGCCATAACACATTAAATATAAAAAATTAAATGCTAGTAATTCATTGCTAGCACACAGCAGTACTGATATCGGAAGCAGTACTGACAAGTCCCAAACATCATGTACTCATACTCAGTCTGAAAAAATGGTTTCAATGCATCCCTGTATTCATTTAACTTTGCAAAAAACCATTAAGATGATGCATTGACATAAACTGAACCGTCTGTGGCAGTTACACCTGCAGCAGTTATTGTTTCCACACATGAGCACCTCCCTCCCTCCACAGCAGATTGTGCAGTAAGACTGATATCCGTCGTCGTCATACTGGTACGCACACTCCAAGAAGCAGTTCTGTAACACAACAGCATTACACACTAAAGAAAAAAGCTTGTGTCTGTGGACAGTCTAGCTAACACAAACGTATAGCATATTGCTTATTTTATTAGATGACTATAATAGCATTGTTGATGTAATTTACCCATATGTAATGTAGTCCAATCTTCACTCACTGAGCATATATTATGAACACCTGTACACCTACTCATTCATGGAATTATCTAATCAACCAATCACATGGCAGCAGTGCAATGCATAAATTCATGCAGATTCGGGCCAGCAGCTTCAGGTAATGTTCACATCAACCATCAGAGTGGGGGAAAAATGTAATCTCACTGATTTTGACCATGGCATGATTGTTGGTGCCAGACGGGCTGGTTTGAGTATTTATATAACTGCTGATTTCCTGGGATTTTCACACACAACTGTCTCTAGAGTTTACTCAGAATGGTGCAATAAAAAAAAAAAAACCATCCAGTGATCAGCAGTTCTGCAGATGGAAATGCCTTGTTGATGAGAGAGGTCAACGGAGAATCGCCAGACTGGTTTGACCTGACAGAAAGGCTACAGTAACTCAGATAAACACTCTGTACAACTGTGGTGAGCAGAAAAGCATCTCAGAATGCACATCACGGCAAACCTTGAGGCAGATGGGCTACAACAGCAGAGAACCATGTTGGGTTCCACTTCTGTCAGCCAAGAACAGAAAGCTGAGGCTGCAGTGGGCACAGACTCACCAAAACTGGACAGGTGAAGACTGGAAAAACGTAGCCTGGTCTGATGAATCTTGATTTCTGCTAAGATTCACTTTGGGCCTGTTTATACCAATCATTGCTTGAATGCCACAGCCTATTTGAGTATTGTTGCTGACCATGTACATCCCTTCATGGCCACAATTTACCATCTTCTAATGGCTATTTCCAGTACGTCACAAAGGAAAAGTCTTCTCAAACGTTTTTCATGAACATGACAAGGAGTTCAATGTTCTTCAGTGGTCTTCCCAGTCACTGGCTCTGAATCCAGTAGAACAACTTTGGGATGTGGTACAACAGGAGATTCCCAGCATGAAAGTGCACCTGAAAAATCTGCAGGAATTGTGTGATGCAATCATCTCCACATGGATCAGAATCTCAAAGGAATGTTTCCAACATCATGTGGAATCCATGCCACAAAGAACTGAGGCTGTTTTGAGAGCAAAGGGAGGCCCTACCCAGTATTAGTATAGTGTTCCTAATAAAGTGCTCAGTGAGTGTATACTGTATGTGCTTTTTTACAAATAATTTTGGAACAGGATCAGAGTGATTCTAATTCACAGAATTAATCTTCACTCTTGTACATAAAGGGTACTAACCTGTACTATTCCTCGTGGCTGGGGTGGAACCCTCAAGCATACACCTTTTGTACTTTTAGTATGTATCTTTTATCTAGAAATGTGCATGTAGTCTACGTTATCAGCTGTATTTTTTTAAGATACAGTATATCCACATTTTGCTTTTATTTGTTGTTTGAATTTATTGAAATTATTGTCTAGTCTCTTCTCTTAAAGAAGGTTTGTGTGTTCTTTTCTGTTGTGTCTGTGCCTTAGGAAGTTGACAGAGCCTCACCACAAGCATTTCAATGTATAAGTGTCTCTGGCATACTGTGCATATGACAAATAAAATGAGTGACATTTGCAGGGAAAAGACACATATTAAAGATAAAAAAGAAAGATACAAGAATACCACCCCAGAGACAAGAAAAAGGCCAGTTTAGTACCCTTTTTTTTGTATGATTGGTGGCTGGGCACCAGGCTGATAACAAAAATCTAGCTTCTACCTTACAGCTTTGGCACATTCCTCCACTGAAGAGTGGGTGCTCAAGGGAAACATTCAGGGTTCCGCAAGAGATGCAAATGTCTGTGAAAAAATAAGGAGAAAGTAAGGTCCTGTGTGATTTCAGTGTCTTAAGGCCGATTTATACTTCTGGTTAATGCGTATTTGCATCTTTGAGTCACAATGCAGACAGGGGGGTCATGGGTAAATGTGGCACGCAGAGGCGTGCTAGTGTGCAGTTCTCCGATGAGCTAACTACATGTTGTGCATCTCTTCTGTGCTGTGCGTCAGGTGAACTCTGATTGGTTGGTGGAGAGGCGTGTCAGTTACGTAGATGGAACCGGTTAAATTCAAATTAATATTATTATAATCAAAGGAATACTGTTCAAAATATATCTGAGGTGTAAGCAATAAAATGCTACTCAATAAAAATTTTCCCTGATCCAGAACTTTCTGTCTTCTATAGACGAGCTCGTGCTCCTAAACTGCTTTCTGAACGTGTGGTCCATTAAAAACCTTAAAACAGCTTGGGACAGAAATGCATGTAAAATGCTCTGCAAAAATCCCGGTTTAAACATATTCACTGTGTGAGTTTAAGACTGGTGTCTTTAATAAACTTTAATAAAAACCCTGATCAGTGAGTATAAATGAACGCAAGTGAGTTTTCCCCCTGTGTTTCATGTTTGCTTCATCCACAGTGATATGATCACATTAATGGATTTGTTTACAGAAAACTACAATCATGATATTGTGTTAATATAAATATATTCTATAATGTGTAAGGCTTTGTAATGGCTGTAGTTCATTAGACTGTAGTTCACCAGTTTAATCCTACTGGATCACACACTTAACTTGCTCTTTGTTCTAACGGACTCCCAGTAAACACACAGTGTAGGTCATGTAAACCACAGCAAGTCAATCCAAATAAAAACTAAAGCATCCGTCAATCAGTGATTGACAGAATCATGATTGAAACACTAATAAAACTGAAGTGCTTCAATACAAGAGATGCAAAATACAGATGAGATAAAACACTTCAGTGAGAATAATGCATCACATGAGGTTTATTTCCCCCCCAGCACTTTTCAGAACAAAGTTATGCCTGTGCTATCTTCTGTTTATTCTCCCTACAGTGAACCACAGGACTCACACGGTTTTGGTCGTTCTTCACTGTCTAATACGCAAAATTTTGGTCTTGATCATGTGACAGTGTCTCCTAGAGGACACACGTTGCGTGCAAGTATGAATCCTTCACCCTGTATGAGCGTCTGTGCAAAACGGGCTGGTGTGAACACAGAAGTATAAATCAGCCCTTAGAGTTCATGGGAAACTCTTCATAAGTCAGCAGACATTATCATAAATAAATACCTTCAATATTCCTGCACTTCTGGCGCACTTCATACACAAGCCTCTCTGAAAAAAGCAGAGAAGAACTGGTAATTAGGACTATCTGATTCCCTGTGTGACGTTTACAGCCTAATGTTTACCTTGGAGAGCTTAGCAGTTGAGGCTGACAATCCCGATTAGAGGCGTGTGCTGATATGAGAGGTTGGGTGGGTGTGGGTGTGTTTGCGTGTGTGTGTGTGTCGTGTCAAATCGACTTTATTTGTATAGCACTTTTAACAATAGACATTGTCACAAAGCAGCTTCACAGAAAAATAAAGATTATAAACATATGAACTAATAAATTTATCCCTAAATTTAGTGTGTGTGTGTGTGTGTGTGTGTGTGTGTGTGTGTGTGTGTCTATGAACTCAGTGAACTCCGTAGCCCTGTGTTACTCAGAGAGTGTTGACTCACCTCGGGTTCTTTCATCAACGATGTCTTTCACCTTGGGCTTCTCTGTGCCTGTGCTTTTACGAGGCCTTTTGGCAGGTGGGGGTGCATAGGCTGCGGCTTCAGGCTCCACCCACATTTCCGGGTACACTTCCTTATATGGGTTGCGCTCCTCTGTAAAAGGCCGACGCAACAAATCAGATCAATCAAAACAGACTGAAGAATCATATAACAGAAAGCTGGTATGTGAATTAGCCTGTCAGTGATTAATGGCATTAAACCCAGAGCACTTAGCTCCAGAACACCAGAGTGTACATGGGTTTTCAGGATAAGCTCTTTGATTTGAATATAGTTGAAAAAAATAAAATAAAATCCACTAGATCAGTTGTGAAGATCCCTAAGAAACATTACACACATCAGGTATACAGCAACACATCTCTCAAAGAAAACTGCTTGAAGTTGTTTGATCAACAACATACATGTACAAGGCTGAGACACAAATATACAACAAATTCCGAGCATTTGACTCCACGTCAGGTATGTGTCTTCACTTGTACAGGAATGTCTTTTAACCACATAATCCCTTTCAAAAGAGCATGGCAGTAGCATTTACCTTCTGGAGGCTCCAGGCCCTTGGGGCCAGTGGGCTGGAATCCTGTCATGGCCCATTCAATCATCTGCTTGTTCTGCATGTCCACCGACTTACAGGTGTCAGTGTCATCACTCTCAGGACAGGTGAGGAATACTTTTCCTGCTCTACTGCTGGCTACCTGAAAATATAATTTCAGCAGGCAGGTGTTCTGGTCACATGTCTGCATAACACTAAACCTAAGTTAATTTACAATTTCATAGCTGAATGCACTCTTGAGAGTTTAAAGCCATACCTGTAGCACCTCATAGATGGCTTTCTTGTACATTGGCTGTTTGTTGTAAGTTGGCTGGTGGAAAGCACTGCAGAAGGAACTCAAAGGCAACAATTTCTCAACACAGACCTAAAAACAAGGAACATTTGGAACACAACTTCAACTATAGATGGTGATGCACCACTCACTGGAATATATTTTTAACATTTCAAATATTTTCCTATATTAGAAACACATGCACAGTTTTCCTGTTATAGGCTCTGGATCCTGACCAGGATAAAGCCATTACTGAAGATGAATGAATGTAATTGGTATGACTTGAAATACATACCACAGAGAATTTGCCATCACCGAACCACATGACCCATCTGGTTCCCTCAGCAGCTCGACTTCGACCGGTCATCCACCAGGAGACGATGCGTCCGGGCCACCAAGAAAAACCGCGCAGTTTCCCCCAAACCAGCTCACCAATGCCAAAGCCTCTGCCATCCTGTACAAGCCACATAAACCTCATCAACCAGTCCAAAGGGAGTTCTGTATTAAACTGTGGCTTATCTACTCTTTCCTAGTTGCTAAGGCTTTCATTATTCCTACAGGGTAACAAGCAACTATTTTATACATATCATACAATAGCAGTTCTCAGGAACAAATATGGCAGAAAGCCATATCTCAAGAGACTTAAACATAAGTGCTGGCAGATTTTGATCAATAGCATATTAAATTTTGTTCCAAAATTAGATGCTATGATCCACATTCATGCTTCAATTTGTCATTCTTTATCAATTATCCTGACAGTGACAAGTGTACACTTGCTGAAGAGGTGCCACTACCTCATACTCAGCCTCTGTATCAGTGGACTTTGGTGACGTCTTATCTCCATCCCCTATAGGCACTGGTTCTGGCGTGGTGGCCACTGTAGGAGATGCTGGGTCTGTAGGCTGTTGCTGTTGCTGCTGGGCTAGAGGCTGTTGCTGTTGCTGTTGCTGGGGTGTAGGCTGTATTTGTGGTTGAGGCTGAGCTTTGGGAAGAGCCTGGGTTAGCTGCTGCTGTTGCTGTGTTGTTGTTGTTGTTGTTGGTGGTGGTGGTGGTGGTGCAGTGGTCAGTGGGCTGTTGATGGTGCCACAGGCCATCTGAGGCTTGGCCTCCACCTCTCCATGCTCCTCCATCGAGTTCATTATGGAAACCAGTTTGGCCTTCTTCTCTGCCTGCAGCACGTGGGACAGCAACAGAGAAGAGAGAGAGGTGAAGTGCATAAAGCAGAGGCAGACTTGCTTTGACAGCCCCTCCTGAGAATGACGCGGCTCCATGATGATAATCACTAGTTCTGTTTACACTACAGTAATCCCAGATGCCGAAGCAAATATTTAAAGTCCTCTTGATTAAGAGTGAGCAACTCCCTTCTGAGACTGAGGAAGGTCAAAAAATGAAAAATATGGAAACAATCCCCCTGATCCCCTAAATAGAAAGCCATTTGTGGCCCCTCTGAAGCCATGACGTTTCTGTTGTGGTTGAGGTGCATGGAAAACAGCATGGTGCAGAGTTCACTGAGTTTGTCGAACCGGACTCATTAGGTCAACAACAGAGGACGCGAGCCAAGCCGTGACTTAAGCTGCTCACAGAAAATCCCCAACAGCTGTGCACATTCTGCAACCTCTCTCTCTGTTTCTCGCTCTCTCTTTCTCTATAGTTTAGTCACTCACGTGAATCTTTTTTATAGCTGTATGCCTTTCTGCTGCCAGCAACCAACACCATCTCAGGTTTCAATCACCACAGATGTAAATTGGCCAAGGCAAGTTTGAAAGGAGGAAGAAAAAGGCATTTCTCTTTTGTTTCTCTTCCTCTTTTTTCACCCACTATATATAGTAAGCTCCAGAATTATTGGCACCCTTGATAAAGACAGGTAAAAAGTTATATTGGTTGGTGGTTAATCAGTTTATTGTCACACTGAAAATATATGAATATTAACCTTTATTTGAAGTAAATTTAGTACAAGAAAATAAAACAACCCTTCAAAAATATATTTTCTAACAAAACCACAATCATTGGTTCCCTGTATTTAGTGCTGTATGACCTGCCTTTGCCAAAATAACAGCACTGAGTCTTTTCCTATAAAGCTAAATGAGATTGGTGAATAGAGAGCAGGAAGACTCCTCTCCAGATCCTCCAGGGGTCAGAGGACTGGGATGGCCATGTAACAAGCTTGATTCTGTAATAATTCGGTGTGGATTTGGATGTATGTTTTGATTCATTGTCCTGCTGGAAGACCCAAGCAAGACCCAGTTGTAGCTTCTTGGCAGAGGCAGCTAGATTTTCATTTAACATCTCCTGCTACTTCATGGAGTCCATGATGCCATGTATCCTAACACGATTCCCAGAGTCTTTGGAGGAAAAACAGATACACAGCCCCAAACTCATCACAAATCCTTTACCATACTTTACAAAGGGGATCATCCTTCACTTTATGCCAAACCCACCTTGAGTGTTTGTTGCCAAGATGCTCTATTTTTGTCTCTTCTGACCACAGAACCCAGTTCCTGTAAAAGTTCCAGTAGTGACTAATAAACTCCAGGTGCTTATGTTTGTGGTTAGAATGAAAAGGCTTTCTTCTGGTGCACCTTCCAAATTGTTTGTTAGCATGGAGGTGGTGTCTAATTGTAGATTTGGAGACTGAGTGACCCCAAAATGCTTCTGTAAATCTCCAACTGTGATGCTTGGAGAAATTCTTGCTTCTCTACCCTTCTACTAATTGTGCATTAGGGAAAAAATACTCTCACATCCTTTTCCAGGCAGGTTCATTACAGCTCCGGTTGTTTTAAACTTCTTAATTACTGCCCAACAGCGGATATGAGCTTTTTTAAGGCGTGTAGCTACTGTATTTTTTAGAGCCACTGCCTGATTTATGAAGCTTAACAAACATTTGTCTTACTTCATTTGTGAAATCTCCATGTTGATTAATGATGCGTACATTATATTTACACCCTAGAAAAACAGGAAGTCACAGATGAACGCTTATGAGTTTCTAATCAAAACACTCAGGTGAGCTTAAACAAGTACAACATAAATGCAAGCAGGCTTCATATAGGCAAAATATTACATTTTCCATATCAGAATTTCTAGACAATAACTGATAAGGGTTTTTGGTATGGTTTGGAGTTGACTGTATATTTACAATCACACAGATCCACAAGAGGAAGTGAAGCCAGGAGCATGGAGTTTATACACTCCTGGTTAAATGTTTGGACACACCTACACCTAGATTTTCTTAATTTTTACTATTTTAGAATAACAATAACATTTACAGCATTTAGCAGATGTCCTTATCCCAAGTGACTTACATTTTTCTCATTTATACAACTGAGCATTTGCTGTGTTGTGCATGATGCCATAGCCATCCATGGCCGGGTGCTCAAGAGAGCAAAATTGGACCGTGCTCGCAGGGAGGGGTGGCATACAATCTCTCCCCTGTCAATTACAATGACGCTAGCTAATCATGGCCGTCTGTGAGCTCATGCGTGCGGAGGGTGGGCGGATAGCGCTTTTCTCTGAGTGTGTTACGCCACCCCTGACACTGCATGAACATGATAGCCTTCGCCCTGCATGGGTGGTAGCTGTCGTGTGATAGTCTGATGGGTGGGAACAGGACATAACTAAATTAGGGAGAAAGTTGGGGGGGAAAAATCAACTACAGTCCTTTATCAAAATGTTTTCAGGACAATGAAAATATATTTAATCAGTTAGTGTGTTCAAACTTTTGATTGGTAGTAGTGTTGGTGAGAGAGAGAGAGAAGAAGCAGAAGAAGAAGAAGAAGAAGAAGAAGAGGAGAGGGAGTGATGATGTGGAGTAGAAACATGTGGCCTCCACTTTAGTTTATAAATATCTGTATAGCTTCCCTGGCTGCTTCAAAGCACTAGGCCATATGCTTTAAATGTTTGGCAGGCCTTCAACAGAGACTGTAGGTTTTTGTGAGCAGCTTTGTCTGTACGTGCACGTGTACGTTGGTATCATATCCCTACAAATTCCAGGTGATTCAAGTCAGGTAGACACACATGAATGTATTAAAAATAATCTGTAGTCTAAACCTTTATCTAATCCAAATATTTGCCAGGGCTCCCTGTAGTGATTGAACCTCCTAGATTGTTCATTATTGTTCAGAAGAGCAGAGAATTTATATATGATACAATAAACCACACCTATAAGGAGGAAATATGGCAGACTGAGTGAAGTTGCACTTGGCATAGAAAGTCTCACATCGGGAAAACAACACCATTTTGTTGCCTGCTGAACTAAGAATAAAGTAATGGGGAAATTCTGCAAAGACTCTTATCTTGCCCACTTTCTCCAGCAGGGGAAAGGAAGGGGTTATTTATCTAGAAAATCTATTGAAAACTAACTCCCCCAACACCCCCTGCTCACAGCACTGGGAAGTAAAGAAGAGTGAGGTGGCTATAAGAAGTCGGGGTTTGTTTCTGGACGTTTTCCCAGTTGTAAATGCCCCCTTCTAAGGGGCCTCACTGCGGGAAGAGTTTGACTCTCCAAATCACAGGAGAGGAGGAGGGGAGGCATGGAGGGTTATGGAAGTACAGTACAGTACAGTCTTTATCACACAGACGCGCACACACACACACACACACACACACACACACCACTGACAGCTTTGGCAAGACCAAGGCATCTGTGCCACAGGTCGTGTGCGCGGCAGAAAGCAAACGAAGGAATTGTCTGTATTGCTGGATCAGCTAGTAAGCACTACTGACGCCATCAGAAACAAAATAAATCAATCCAAATTAGCTTTAGTTTTGGTTTGCAACAGATCAGAGGGCAAAGCACAGACAGGCTGATGTCTGATGACATAGGGGGAAGCAAGCCTTTTTTTTCCATACTACACTCAAACACATGCTGGAGTTGTTCAAATCATAACACAGTGTCTTGTCTCTTTGTGCTCATGGGCCAAAACCAGTAACAAAAGGCCCAAGAAGGCAACAGGGGCAATCTGTTCTGATAATGCAGCCCAGCCTGCTCTCTGGATGACAAGAACATCCCCAAGGCAATACCACACACACACACATATGAACGCTCATCCTTAATGAATACTATCTCTATAATTTCATGTTGTGTCTCTAAAGTAATATTAGTGCAGTGTACCATGGATTTTAATAAAGACAAATAGATTAAGGAAGGAAGTGAAGTGACCTACACTTTGAGGTTCCACTGTCTTCAGGCACACTACAGTGGTCACAGCACAGGCCACAAGTGGTTTCTACTACAGATAGTAGGTAGTCATATAACTGAGGTTATAGGAAATCATGGTGAATGGTTACTTATGGTTGATGTCTGAAATGGTTAAGGCAATGACAAAACACAATGAGTTAACTTTTCTGCACACAGGCAGTGTAAATAAAATGAGATATGAGACTAAACCAGTCACTTTCACTAGTGGTCTTTTCTTAAAAAAAAAAGTCATACCTGGCTCTATTCTTGAATACCCAAGCAGACAACCTAATTATCATTTCTATTTTACATCCTACAGATATTATGTTGGGATAGTTCAAGCATCTGATTTCTCTATATCTCTATATCATGACCAAGCCACACACAAACACTTATTTTTAAATTTTAATTTAAAAATAGTCTCATTCTATTTGCAGATAATTTTGTTTCCTTCTAGAAATAAGCATTATCTCTTGCTTGAAGTGAGTAAACGTCTAGAAATCGGCTTAACAATCTTGCATTATCTCACATTGTTTTATTACAATCTTAAAAGTAAGGAATAAAACATGATAATAAAACATGATGTTGCATGGTGTTATAAGATAATAATCAGCGCCTGGGTGGTGTGACAGAGCCCAACGCAAAGCAGAGTTACTGTTACCACCCCAAAGTTGGTTCTTTTTCTTTAACAGAATGTCCCGAAGTGTTTTATTTATCACCAATTTGTCAACAATTACAAATTTTAATTTATTACTGAACATGTACCTTTAACCGTTTAGAGTTACATTTAATGCTACTGAGCATCTGCAAAACAAGTTAGTTCCTGATATCATTTACATTAACAGTACCCATAAACAGTCGTTCCCTCACCAGCCTTGAAGTTAATAAGATGAAAAGAAATGCAGCTTTTCATGTTACTCAGAAACCAGAAAGCGTAAAGTCTACTTTTCCGTGGCTGAAAACTTATGAACCGCTACAAAGTGCTGACACTGGTGACTCCTTCTTTTGTAAATAAATTTCTCCTTACAGAAAATGTCACCGTATTAATGATTATACATTTCTCTATGATAAAAGTACCATATTATAACATTATAATGAGCGCATTAATGTAAACCTATGATTTGAATTATAGCCGGCATTTTTTCAGTGCATTTTAAGTATGACAAAATTAGTGAGTAAACACCACTGACTACACACACCAAACAGGTAATCTATGTAAAAGCTCAGTACAATACAAGGAAGATGCCCTTGAGAAACTCTTCATTGCTTCCTCTGGCAGTGTGAAATTGAAATGTGACATTCCTGTGGAGTATGAATTGCCATCATCATCATCATGCATATATTTTGACGTGACCTCTGTGAGGGACTGAACAAAGCACCCTCACTTCTTGGCCTCTGGAGAGCACAGGACAGAGGATGCATCTGGCCTCCATTGTGGAAAGTCCTTTAAAGAGCTCCAGCAATTAGGAGCCTTACAGAGGTCAGCCATGCAAAAAGAAAGCAAACCAAGCTCTAATAAAGAAGTTCTTTCAAACACTCGCTCTTGTTTTCCTTTCTCCTAGCATGGACAAAAATCTTTTTTGTCTTCAAATTCTGTCATTTCACTAATAACTGTTTATTAATTGCCAAAAATATTAGGCTTAAAAGAGCCAGGCAGGACTAAAAGCCTGGCTGTGTTTGTGCTGCTAGCCTTGACCCACAGCTCTGGCAGTGCGCATACGCCATGCAGGTTCACTGGGTTCGTTCTCTCCATTTGCATATTCTTAAAAAGACAGGCACCACATTTCCGTTTCAACACAAGCCAGGGTGAAAGATAATATTTACATGCGTATACCATTTCTTCCCAGAATCCAGAGCAAGAGATAAGCTTATCAGCATTGCTTATATCAGCAACAACTTCACTAAAAGACATATTTTCCTACAAAACAGAAAATATATCACTATTTTGCAGCTTGTTGCTTTAAACAGACACAGGAAAGAGAAAGCATAATCAACCAGCATATAACATCTAAACTTCTGCAGTTTTTGCAAAATGGCAGCAGACACTTTGAAAGAAACTGCAGCAGAAACACTGAAACAGGAAATACTTTGAGCATGCGGCGATCCCCTGCGATTACATACAGTCAAACAAATCTACTTTTTTTTTCCTGCGGGCTCCAGCGAACGCCTGAGTTCCCTCCTCTCCGAACTGAAAGAGATGGGTTTCCTTTAAGCCACCAAGAGCAGATGGTCCATAACAAGTCTCCTGGAAATACCTGAAGTCAGCACAATTCCTCCCCTAGCATAGTCTACTCAAACCTGCATGCTGCCCCCCCCCCCCCCACACACACACACACACACGCACACGCACACGCACATGCACGCACACACACACACACACCCGGCGCTATCAACAACAAACAACCCAGCCGACCTACCCACGCACGCCTGCGCTCAGCACTTTAAATCCAACGTGTGTCTCTCAGGCTTTTTTTCCCTTGCCCCCACTCTCGGGTTAGAGGAGACCACTCAAAAAAAGAGCAAGGAAAAAAATAGAAAGCATGAACATTTCTTTGTCTGGGAATTCAGGGTCAGGTGGTTGTCGGCAGGAATTCTGGTTGGCTAGAGAGGACTTGCAAAGTGTTGGCAGGCAGCCAGGAGGCCGTCTTGCAAGGAGCGCTGGAAACTTGCTGCAAACCTCATCTTCACCCTTATATCCATAGCATTGGGTTCATTTCCATAGGAGAGAGGAGGAACGGGGAGAAGTGAAAACAAAAAACGGGTGGGAAGGAAGAATCGACTGTAAATTTGCAGACTTATTTAAACAAAAACATGTTTGACTTCACTCATATTCTCAATTCTGTTCAAGACACTACTTTTACACCATAACTACTACTCTAACAAAGCTCAACTCACTACACCGGTGACTCTTAGCTTGGAAGACAAAGCAGCTCAACACTCCCAGTCAGTTGTGTTTTGAGCTATATTGAGCTGAGAGGTGCACAAAAGCATGACAACATAGAGCTTAGGAAAACAAGCTGAATAACCACAAATATGGGCTCTTCTACAAAATGCTTACCCAGAGAGAGCGGAAGAAAACATACCCTGACTTGACCCAATGGATAATTCCAACCATCCATGTGGGTGCCTGCTGCACTGGAATGTTACGATGATCACGAGACAACTGCATATCCTCCTAATTTGGCAATATTTTCAGCTGCCCTGACATTTTTATGGCTTCTCCTCAGTCCTTCTTGGACAAAGGGCAAAGGGGGTAGGGAAAAAGCTTGGGGGGGGGGGGGACCACTACATCCTT
>JAOTRR010000002.1:11985040-11997913 GCA_028570945.1 Gogo arcuatus
CACACACACACACACACACACACACACACACACACACACACACACACACAGTGCGGGGAAACAATACCATTACTGGGTCAGAATGAAAAGTGGAGCACATCTTGTGAGAGGGAGAACACCTTTCTCATTACTTCCCTGAGGGACATCTTCATATAGGGTTCCATTTCAGAGAGACAGTCAAAGGCAGCATGAAAATATGAGTCCACCAATGCATGAACTGAAATTCCCCTACTATTGCCACAATTACCTGTTGAAGGGATGGTATATTGGGGGTAATCAAATCAGAAAGTCCCAGGGGAAGGGAGGAGCGGATGTGGGGTGGCTGAGTACCATGTGCTCTGACATGCCCTCTCCAAATTAATTACGCAAGAGCTAGGATTATTTTCAAACACAGGAAAACGGGCTCCATGGCAGAGGATGTTTAGCAAGGGCTGCATGTGAAAAACACTAGCTGATTTTCCCAGAGTGGGTGAAAAAGACTGACACTGAGAAACAAAAGGAAATATATGAAGAACTGAGGTAGGTGTGCAAAGTGAAAGTAGAAAAAAAAGTAAAAGCAAAGAGAAACTGTGAGAGTGAAAAGAGAAGATAAATGAGTCAGCTCTTAGCCCATGAGAAAGAATGAGTGTTATGCAACAACCTTGGTGACCCTGTGACCCAGACATGATCTCTTTCAGGGGTCAGAACTGAAGACAGGCTAAACACACACACAGGGCAACATGAGCTGTAGCCTCAGTTAGCCTTCAGCCTTGCAGGCCAATAACCAGTCAGGTAAACTGCCCAGATTAAACCCAATACCTCAATCAATGGGGATATTAATGAATTATGCAATTACAGCGAGAAAGAGCAACTACTGCTTAATTTAAAAAACATCTTAATTATGTACGTCTTATTTATCTTAACTTGAAACAATGTGCTGTTTTGGAAAAGTAGTTACATACTTGAATACAAGCACTCATTCGAATATCTTAAAACCAACTTCAAATTAAGTCGGTGTGTTTGCGTTTCATCTCAGGAACTTTTTTCATATTGAGCCACCAACAAGTGTGAGACAATGTTGATGTTGAAAACATGACTGTTAATGATTTCAGCTGCTATATTTTGTGTTCCAACAAACCTTCCTGCATATTCTGTTTTTTGGCTTTCTTCCTGAAAGCAAATCCTGAAACGATACAGTTAACTGCGTGTTAAAGCTAAACTGTATGCTGACTGCAGAATACTCACAAGGAGGTGTCTGCGTTTGCGGCTGGGCCGTCCGACTTTGCGGGCTGGAGTGCTGAACACTGGCCTGTCCACCACAGCCAGCTCCTTCTCCCGACTCACACTGTCAGTCTGCCCAAATGACAAAGAGCCTGTATGTCACAAATGCATCACACCACACCTCCACTCCCCACTGTTTCCATCTGCTTCTGTCTTGTAATCTGTTTGTTTTCACACTGATTATCTGTTAATTTGGAATAAATTTTTTAGTAACGTGGAATACTAAAGATGATTTCTCAAACATGACCATTTTCCATTTGGCTCAATTACTTTAGGAAACAGTACAAATATTTTTTAAACATCACATTTATATTACAGAAATGATGTTCAGGACATTCTGACCTGAAAGTAGGTTAATAAAATATATTAAAAGGGCTAAACTGACCGATATGAATCCTACCACTTTTAACTCTTATTTGCTCTCACAACTGTGCACATACACCTGCTACCCAGAACATGTAAATGGTTTTCAATACTTGAGATGACAATAAGACATATTCAATAAAGCTGTTTAGAAAAGTATTAAATAGAAAATAAGTGTTAAATATGTGAATAAGTTGGAAATGTGATTGATATTAGGGGTGCGCAATAAGGCACAAAAATCATATCACAATACTTAAAGAGATCCTCATGATACACGAAATATATCACAATATACAATTTTGTAATATATAATTGTACAAAAATAGTCTGCAATGTCCAGTCAGGTACTTTTTTACAGTGAGTAACAAAGAAGTAATAAAAAAACACTGACACCTGATGATAACTTCAATACTTGGTGTATCATGAAGTGTATCATGATCTTATTATATCACTATATCAATATCATATCATATCATAGCTCTAATGGATATAAATGTACAATAGTGCTCTAAGAGCATGCAGCCGGTTAAGCCAGTTTATGTCCTCTAAAGGCATCTTGGGAAGACAGGACGGCATAACATCATCATCTCCATCATATCCATTGCTATCTCTGACACGCTTTCCATAAACTGTGCATGCCAGAGGTTGTCTAAGCCAGAGACACACCCCAACATGAACAGGGGTGAATGGGTTTCTCTTTACATTCGTCTTTTTGTCCAGACAAAGATATTTAGATCATGAGGAAAGCCGGCACTTGAGTGACACCTCCCTTTTAGGCACTATGAAGTGAGGATTCTATAGCCCTGGAGCTGACCTACCACTCTCGGCTTCCACTTGACACAGTTACAAAGACATTTGGCAGCTTTTTCTCTTCCCTCCTTCCCATTCCTCTTTGTCTGTAACAACGGTGTCTCCCCCCCTCCCCTCCAACACCCAGTCTCCCTGCCAGCCAAGCACCCTAGGGTGTACAGGCAAGAAAAGATGATCCTAAGGTTGTCACGACACTAGACTTGACTGAATAGCAATGCTCTAAATCATGTTAATAGGGATACTGAACCTGTCCACCATGACTGAAGGTCTGGAGTAGCTGAGTGGGCAATGACTGCCGATCCCTACTTATGCCTAATTTCCTTTCAGTTATGTATATTCAGTATATGATGATATAATTCTTTCAAATATATATAATACAACAGTACCCAATGAATATTACACAACAATACATTATTACTACACTATTACTACTAATCCTCCAGTGCTCACAAAAATTTGGTGATCTATCTAATTGTCTCCCAAAACACCTCTAAGCCAACAAATAATTTTAATTTAAAAAATACAAAGTAAGGTTTTGGAAACTTGGCATTGCCTGGGGTGAACTCACCAACATTGTCTATAGCTTTGCTCCCTTTCTGGCAAATGGCCAGTTATTTAAGGCGAGCCTTGTTGCCAGGCAACAGGGCTACAGTGAGCCTCGCACGGCTCCACGGGTGGAGAGGAAGAGAATGAATTCGTCTATAAATCAGCCATACGGCATCCTCCTATCCAGAAGCCAACACCCACGTCACCAAACACTTGCATGACACAGCCGCACAAATCTCCCAGGCCGAGGAGGACAACAATGCACGGGTGTTTAAATACAATATGTTGTGATACAAACAGCCCCTGTGGCAGTACACAACAGAGACGATCATTATTTCAGCTCACAATTCAAAACCAAGGGAGTTTTGTTCATGTTAAAATGCGATAAAAAGAGAATGATGTCAGGCCGCCTTTAAAACCACTGGCAGAGAACATCTTGTGTTTAGTTCTGGAAACATCTGGACTAGGTGAGAATATGAAAAGGGTGAAATTTAGTTGGACTAACCACTCAGTCAAATATCCCCTAATTATATTTAATTGTTCAGTAAATTCTCTTAACATCTGGCCATTTTCCATCACTGATAATGCTTCAAAATACTGTGAGTGAAGGTCTATGCACTGCTTGTCAATAGTAGGTTTATGGCGTCTTTTGATATATATTTTTTCTCAATATTAAAACCAATAACCGAAACAGCATTATCAGATTTCACAGACATCTTATTTAAGTAGAGTGCATGTTTACTAAATCATACTAAAATCATACATAGTATTAAATAGTAAGTATGAGTACTACATTCAAGACCAATATCAGTGGTATGGACTCAGTCTTATTCATATTGTTACCTCTGATAGTCATTACAGACATTATTTACACCTAGTGCCTGACTGCTGCAAAATGCACACTCTTACCATGCGATTTCCCCCACTTTTGAAGTCAGAGCTTTTGAAAGCAGCGGTGGTGGTGGTGGTGGTGACTGTATTGGATGGCATCACCAAACGAATCACTTTCCAATACAGTAAAAAAGTGATTAAAAAAGATCAAAACAAAAACAAAGCAAAAAAAAAAAAAATGTTTCGGTGATCCTCCCTTGTTTGATTTCCTGCAAAATAAAACAGCATGTGTCACTTACTCCGCAATTCACACACATGCTTTATAAAATGCTTTCTTTGGATCGCATTCCAACAGAAATACTTCACTTATAAGACAAACGACTCTTCTGTGAGACAAAAAAAAATCCCACTGACTCCAGAATTCCTACAGTGTAAGCAATCTTAGTTAAGATATAGCATGTGTGAACAGTTCCAAATATAGAACGTCCTACTGCCCTAATCTCATTTGCCCAATCTTATTCCAGTCTCCTTATCCAATCATATAAATTTGTTTCAGTTACAAAGCATGTGATAAATACATCTAGACCTAGAATACATCTTCCCATCTTCCTGACACAGTATAATGTCCAAAGCCTGCCAAGATACAATAAATCAAAGAGGCAACAAGTCATCCTCAAGTACTCTTCCCACGATCTGCATGGACACGTCCCAAGCCATATTTTCTATATTCTGTCCTGAAGTATGAAGGTAGACTCCCAGAGATGTTAACAAGGTTAGAAAATATTGATTCTCCACAGTACATGCATACAGGTGATATGTGAATCACATACTGGATCAGCACTACACAAAAGGCACATGTGCTGGATGGGCTTTTCTCTGGCCAGCTCAGTTCTGCCTATGATTTAATATACCCTCTCCAGGAAAGACATAGGCTATGAATTGCATATAGGTTGTGGTACTGCCTCCAACGCCATTTTACTCGCAGAAGTTGTGGAGCTTTGTCAGTGTTGTATTCTGCTTTGTTAAATGTGATTTTATAGCCCGATACAATGACACTGCACGATACAATTCATTTCAAGATAAACACGCATTATATTTTGAGGTCAATAAATCAGGGTTCATTTCACCTGGAACAGATATAATAATAACATATTATTATCAAACAATAATAACAGATCGTTTGGGGGTTTTTTTTTTCTTTGGTCACGGTTTGTCCAGGTTACAAATCTATAGCATTAGTAACCCTTTTATCGAGGTGTGTGTCGTGTTTTTGGCCACGGTAGAGGTAGCGGAAGCGTGTGTGTGCGCGCGCGCCGGTCACCTGCCTCCTCCTTGGCCATTAGATAAAAACCCTAAAAGCCACTTTTATCCACCAAGGAATTCGGATTTCTAATTGAAACTCAGTGTTAAAAAGGCCCGACCCGTTTGGGCTCACATTTATCTGCCACGTATAAAATAAAATCGGCTCAAGTTCAAGTGCATAAAGCGCAACGTCTGAATCTCACATCTGCAGAAGCAGCAGAGAGGAAAAGCGCCTTGCCGTCTCTCTCTCCGACACCGCGCTCGCTTTACACAGCCACCAGTTTCCTCCTGAATAGCGAACTGCACGAAGGCGCTTTTTGACTAAGGGGCAGGGTGTTATGAAAACAGAGCACAACGTTAATTACCCGTTTTTGTGCCAAGTCCCAGGCCTGAGCCCTTTTTCTGTTTTGCTGCCGCGGACTCCCGGATCCTCCTCGCGCTCCTCTCCCCGTCCTCCACCTCCCCGGCCGGCCAACACTTCTCCCGCGGCCTCGCGCGCACTGCAGAGGGTCGGCCTGCTTCGGGAGCGACGCGTGGTCCTATTGCGAGTCCATTTCTCTTACGCCTGCTACCGCTAACAGCTCATTTCTTAACTCAGTCACTTCACTCGAATTAATTTAATGTCTGATAGAACAACACTGACGCTTGATATCCTGTGACGTTCTCCTTCATACATAATCAGTGAACAATAACTATTTTCTATCTATCTCCCTTTTTCTCACAGATATATGGTTATACAGTTGTTATTATTATCATTATGCACAATGTATAACATTAACAATGTTTTCTATTGCACATTGGACACCGTAAAATAGTAATAATTTTACTTCTGTTCTATTTTTTTGTAGCATATTTCATTATATACTATGCATATAATCATTGCACAATGGACACTACCTTCTTCTATCTATCTCACTATTCCCCTTTTTACTATATGCTACTTATAAAATTACTGCATTATGTAGAATTGACAGATGCAATCTTTCTATTTTATCTTATGGCAGATGCAAACTTTCTATTTTATCTTATTTATTTTATTTTATTATTTTATTCTATTGTTGTGTTTGGTTTGTGCTGGACAGTGCTGTTGTGACATTCAAATTTCTCTCACGGTTAATAAAGTATTTCGTATTCATATTTTTCCTATGTAGGTACACTGTTCACATGATAGATCGCATATTTATCATGTCTAATCCAGTGGTATCAGTTTACAAAAAAAAACAAGGTGTCAAGGTCAGAACACATTACTTTTGATGCTTATATACAGTAAGTCCTCTACACTTCAGTGAGACACAGTAAATATGTTAACACAAACGCTCGACCTTGCAGTAACACATCCATAGTCATATGCCTTAATAACAATGTCACAACCAGCACCAAAGATGCATTGGGTAGCATTGATGCCTCACATCTCCAGGGTCCCTGGTTTGATCCTGAGTTAAGGTTACTGTCTGTGTGGTTTCTCCAGTTTCCTCCCACCTCCCAAACATCTTGATAGGTGGACTGTCTATGATAATTTACCTAGGTGTGAATGTCCGTGTGTGGTGCCCTGTGATGGACAGGTGTTCCATCCAGAGTGTATTCCTGCCTCACACCCAATGTTCCTGGGATAGGCTCCAAATCCACTGCAAATCTGACCAGGATAAAGTGGTTACTGAAGAAGCTGAGGACAAACAACATCAATATTTTAAATTAAATTGTAATAAAAATCATTACTGAAATTTAAAGGCAAATCTTACCTTGTGCTACTCTTCAGGGGACATCCCAATCATAACAATTTGTCCAAACAGTAACGACGTGGTCGTAAACTTGTTTCATTTTACCTAAACAACCCAATGTGGTCTTAATTGTGCAAACCTGTTACCTCAGGTCTTACTTCAAGAAATGCAACTGGTAATATCTTCACTGTTGCCTTTAGCAGTATGTTTGTGAGAACTCATTTTTTCCCCTTCATCTCTTGCAGTTTGCAAAGTGGAATCTGTTTGTCATAACCTTTGGCTGACTTTTCATTCTTCCATGCAAACCTGTCTTCTTTTCATGGGTAAAGGCCTATGCTAGCTGAATCACATACTGTATACTTCATTTGCCCAGTGTTTTCTATATAAACTGTCTCTTTGCCTAGCAATGCTAGGCACACCACTACAGCAGGCAGAGTAGCGGGGAGGTTAAACACAGCCAAGGTAGCCTTAAAATGTATTACAGTATTTTACTTTAAACCAACAGCCAAAGGGTCATAATGCCCTCATATGAGGCGCATTGTGAACTAAAACTAAATCATTTTACATTGAAAACTGTCGTTGCTACTAAGGTGATAATTGCCAAAAGTCTAATGGTTTTTATTTTCATAGGCATAGACTGTAGCAGATCAACCTAAAGTCTTCTACTTTTGCCTGAAATGTGAAGTCCACAACCACGAGACATCAAATTCTGATGACATGGCAGGACTGGGCTACTAGCATATTAGCACAAAAAAAATACTTTACTTCAGTACATTGTTAATGCAATGTCTAGTTAAATTTACACCGTACAGCTGAATTACCTTGTTAGCCTTTTTAAATAAACATGCTTCTTTATACTGACATTGGGTAAACTATAGCATTAGATATGTATGACTCTAGCTAGCTAAATGGCATGACTGCTAGCGTAGCTTGCTTGTAGATTACAAATATTTCACATTTTCAAGTTCATGAATACTTACAAAATACTTACAGTGTTAAACATACAGATTGTGAAGCATTAACATTACAGTAACAGACAGCCACATAATTTTCTAGCCATACTCTTTGGAAGCTTTATTGACAGCTCTTCTAGAACAGCTTCAAACAAGAAGAGACATGTTTAAAATAATACACCCTAAGCCCCCTTCACTATCACCCTTTAATAGAACTTTCTGCCTAATGGTAATTTGAGTTCATATGTTTCTTTGCATCCTGGTGGCATATTCAAGAGAGGGAGCTTCTTGTCCTATATGCAGCCACACTGCACTCCCAGGGTGTCTAATCTCACCACAAAACGCTAACATAGTCCTTAAGGTAAGAAGAAGCCTGGTGCCCATGGTTTACCTGGAGCAAAACCCTGGCTAATTGTTCAGCCAGGGTGCAAGAAGATGGTGGTGTGCAGGACTACAGTGGCCCAGCTGCAGTAATTCACTCTGATGGCTAGCTGGTGCAATTTCCAACGCTTAGCTGAGGTTTCAAGAAAAGGGTAAGTGTTTGGGTAGATGTGATGTGCAAAATGCCTCAGTACAAAGCCAGGCTTCCTTGATGCAAAACCACCATCTATTGTCATCATAGAAGTTTCACTCAGTACACCTCCACTACAGCTTTATGGGGGATCTCCAGTGTGAATCCAACTTTGTTGAGTGGTCATTCTTATGATGTTGGTTATACAGACCTACACTACCTTGCCTACCTGCAACCCTTGGCCTATATGGTGCTTGCCATATTTCCAACCTTTATGGGTGCTAGCCTTGCTTGGGTGGTTTAGGTTTAGGTTGAAAACGCCTTTAGAATTTCCCGTAGCTGGTTTGGTTATGTTAACTACTAAGATCTAGTAGTATACCTTTCAAGGGTATATCACACATAGTTCAAGCTGCATTAGGTAAACGTATAAAAATAACTTTTTGTCATATTTGCTAAAACTGTTTCTACATCCTGACAATAGTACATGGGACAGATAATTTCATGGAAAAAAATCTGGTTCCTCTGGCTCCACCTAGTGCTCCTAATGCCATTTGCAAGAATCCAGCGTGCCCGAATCAAAACAACCAATCAGAGTCAGGAGGAGTGTCTGATGGAGTGTTAATCACTGCTCGTGCACACGCTGATGGCCGTCCGTCCTCCCCTGCACATGCTCTCACTCGTGAACACCTGAAAGGATTCAAAACTAATGCCTAGTTAGCCACATTTCTGCTTGACAGGCAATTACCCCTGCTTGACTTATGTTTGATTTGATTTTTTTTTTTTTAAATTAGCCACAAATCTAAGATGATAATGGTTACAGTAACACTCCATAGCACATATCTCATGTTACTGTGACGTTGCAGTCAGGCTAATGTTAGCTTGTTTCCGATGTTAAGGCTATTGGTTAGGGTTGTTTTATTTAAAAGTTGCTGAAAATATCTTTGTGAAGTGCCCAGACAGTCGTATTGGTTTGGTGTTTGTCCTGATATTTATGAGTGCCTGTGCTCTCACAGCTAAATGTTCTCATAAGTGATTTATTGCTTATTTAGCACAATTCACAACAATTTCTGTTATCTAACAACTTCAGTTGCTGTGGTTGCTAGCCTGCACGTGCACGGCAGCCTCCTCTGCACGGAGGGGCTTTGGAGGCAGGGCTGGAGCGCAGCGGAGAGGGAGGGGGAGGGGCTGGAAGTTGTACTCATTCAAATTTTCAAGCTGAAGTCCACTCTCTTCTCAATCCTACCGACTGCAGCCTTAAGAGCAACATCACAATGTACTAGGATGTTGACCAAGTAGGCAAGTGATTCTACATATGTTGCTCAGTACAGTCTCCATTAGCCTTTCAGTAGTGCTTTATCAATGGTGCTATTAGAGAAGTCAAAAGGCATGAATTCCCTAAACCCATTCCACAGGGTAAAGTCTGTTTTAGGCCATGCCTCCAGCCCCTGAGGGGACCTGCTAGTAACTTCAGTGGACAAATATATCAAATTATATACAGTATTTTGTTTTTTATTTACTGCCCAATTTGGTCATCTGCCAGTTCCCACCCACCAGCCAGTTCTTCTCTGTCATACAACAGCTTCCAACCCAGGAGACTGAAGGCTAACATGCTTTCTCTGAGACGTGAAGACATGCTCCTGTTGCTCATGCTCCATCACAAGGCAGCCTAACACACTCAGAGGAAAGCACTACCCTCTGAACTGTGGGCTACTTTATTACAGTTGCTTACTAGTTGTTTCCCCTCCCCACACCCTAATTTCATGTCTCTGGTTTTCATGAAATAGTAACCTCCACATAACCAGTTTGGGCCACATCTACATATGACATGTTATGTAACAAAATTGCAAATTACAATAGCCCTGAGAGTTTATAGTTTAAGCCCTCAGGTTCCAAAGCAAGCTAGACATGACTTTTTGGAGGACAGTTTATGTTCCAAGTATCTTAGGACAGACTGAAAGGACAAATGAGAGAGCGGGTGATGGTTTGAGGGCTGATGAGGTTCAGTTGACTGGAAGCACCTGTGTAGCTAGCAGTATGTGACATAGAGGAGCAGACTGGCTGGGACAGGTTCAGATGTGAAGAAGGCACCACTCAGGAACAACAGTTTCTCTCTCCCTTTCCTGTGTTAGACCCAGGTCAGTTGCAGCTCTCAACTAAAATGACTGGTCTACTGATGTAAGCATGCATTCTTCCTTTCATATCTGGTCACCATCAGAAGCTATTTCAGCTATGGCAGCACTCCAGTGATGGGTAAACACACACAGGCAGGCAGGCACGCACGCACACACACACACCTTCCATTGACATACTGATGAAGGCAGCTAAATAATTACATGCACCTAAATTTAACCCTAACCTTAACCTCAGTAACCAAAATGACATTTTTGTTCTTTTAGTTTTTAAATAAAATCTTAGTTTTTTTGTTGTTGTTTTTTTTTAAACATTTGGTCCTCACCAAGATATAAAAACATATTTCCCCTCCACACAGGTTTATATATTTCACCTTTAATAATTTACAAAAAGACATATATATGGTAGACATAAATCATGGTTTTGAAAGTCAAACATTGCAATAAACAAGGAATATAGCGGCAAAGCCCTGACATAAAAAATTAATTTAGCATGAGGATATCATTTTAAGTGACAAGTTCTGGCTTTTCAAATAAATCATATAATTACAACAGGATATCAAAAATTAAAGCAGTATTTAATGCATTGGTATGTTCTGACAGTATGACACTATAGATCCACTTTTAGAATTTGTGGCATACAGTACAGTGTTAATAAATATTTGATCCCAGGGTTAATTTTGCAAAGTTGAATATGTATAGTGTTTAAGCTTTCATGATTGTGCACCCTCTCAGTGAACTATTTCAATAAATTCTTAATCATCGGCTGTGACTAAACACAAACACACGGAACAAAGACATAAGGACACACTAAAGTTTGGCAAACAGTTTGGCACAAATTTAAAGGCAGAACAAGAAGTTTTCCAATGAGCACAGATAAATAATTGCATTCCTACAAATTCACATACTAAAACTCCTATCTAAGCGTTGACTTGCACATGTGCAGAATACTTTTTTTTTATTTATAGAGCACTTTATACAGTACATCTAGGCACACCTACATCATAAGATTGCATTCATATTTGTAGCAAATGATACAACATGATCGTTCCTATCCACCTTTCAAAGCAAAAATCAATTTCAATTTGTACTTTACATAGTACAATAAGAATTACAAAGCAAATAAGTTATTACTGAGTTCTGATTTTGAAGCCCATACATTTGACATGAATGTTTCAAAACTGCTTTACCACTTTTGTTGTCAATGACAATGAAGTAAAGTTTCCAACTAAAATGTCTGTATTATTTTCTGTAATTCATACATTAAGCATTATTATCAACTGCCATCAAGTGTCAAAAATAAATAAATAAATAAATTCTCATGAAGCACACCTACTGTTACCAAAGAAACATCTGATTTCACACAGTGTTGAACAATAATAAGAACTTATTCTTCATGAAAGGCATTCAGTACATGTAATGCAGAAGTATACACTTTTTGTGTAGGCTATAAATCAATATAACTGGATAACTGCCTATTGCCCATCTATTGTCTCCCACAAAGTGATCTCTTAAATAATATTACAGTTCCACAGTTTAAATAACCATACTTCAAGAGACAATCTTCAAAGGATTTATCTAATCATAACAGTCATGTTTCTATCATACTCAGAATGGAACAGATTCATATTTCATCTTTTTATGTAAAGAGAAATTTAATTAATTGCCATTCAAATTCCCTCAAATCAATATAATAAACAGAACACATACATTATTTATTAGTTATTTACATTATATTTTGATGAATGCTATTACTGAACCTGAATTCTTTTTAATTCAAGTACAGTATCATGTTCTTGCTTATAACTGTAAAGCTCTGTACTGTAAAACTTTAACATCTGAAAGATCAACAAAATATTTATGCACAGCCCCTAAGCCTAACCCCCTCACCCCCCCACGCCTTCCTCAAATATTTCCTTCATCTCACCATTGTACATTCCATCTTCTCTCTACACATTCCAGCAGGAACTTCCTGCAACAGCTCTGCTGACGACCATTGGCCAATCAGGCCAATCTGTAAAGATTTTATGGTTTGTGCTAATCTTTGATCTGCAAACCTTATTTAGCTGAAGTCAATGCCATGCATTTGTTCACAATCTTTGCCACTGTCCCTAGTCCCTGAGCACCAGTTTCACTTATTTAGAGCATTACTATTGACTAAAAAGCTTTTGAAGTGGCTGTAACAGAAAGACATCTGCACCCTAACAGAATGCATCCTAAACTGGTATACATATATAACTACATTTTCCCCCTTAAACTCTTTTTATGTTCTTTTAAACGGACTGCATTTTTAATGCACCAACATTGGACTATATGACTGAGAAGCAACTGGAAGGCTTTTGAGGGATGTACAATATAAAGATGGAATTAAAACATACAGTAGCAGTCAAAAGTGTGGACACCCCTACTCATTCATAGGTTTTTCTGTATTTTGACTATTTTCTACATTG
>JAOTRR010000002.1:12034702-12045047 GCA_028570945.1 Gogo arcuatus
AGATGCTGATTTAAGAAAAAAATGAAGTGGTCTCTTAATTTTTTCCAGAGCTGTACGTATATATGTATATATTACAGAACATGACCAGCGTTTATATATTGCCACTATTCAAGAAGTCTTGCATCTAGAACAAGGTGCTCAGTTTTCAGTAAATGAACTGAGAGGAAGTTTTACTCTAACATTGCACAAATTATGTACATACTAAATGTCTGGAAAACCAGATATCAACAGCATAAAAGCCAAACTCCTATGGACACATCAACACAGTGAGAAGTTCACCATTCACTTGAAACTCTTCGCACTTACTTGATAGTTTAACTTTAAGATCACCTTTGGTCCTCATCACCATTATCGTACCACCAAGCAGGAAACACACAGTTTGGAGGGTCCAATGCAGTCATCATGACAGAAGGCCCCACACCCCTTGCACATGATCATGGCCTTTAGCCGACAGTAGCATTTCGACTGGACGTCCTCCATTCCAGAAGCTTCTATGAAGGCCTGCTCAGGTGAGGTCTCACCTTTACCCTGATCGAGAAGGTGACCGGCAGGTATGGCAGTGACAGTCACGGAAAATGACATCATCCCCTCGCTGGCATTCTCATTACTGCAGGTAACCGTAGGAGAGGCACCAGAGTCAGTGATGCTATGATTTATTGAGTGAGGCATGGACATGCTGATAGTGCCACCATAGAAAGTACCCATCATAGTTTCTTGTCCATCCTGTGACCTCTGTGACTGGAAGGATGTTACTTGTGGCTTACAGTCACCTGAATGATGCGGCCCTGAGTTACCCTGTTTACTGGTGTCAAGGTGCAATCTTGGAGATATTTCTTTGGTTCTTGTAGAAGTGCCACCTTCTTTATTGGAGGAACAACTCAGTGACTGAGACTCTAACTTTATTTGAGGACAGTGCTGGTATTCTGGTGCATCATCTGGTCTTGTGATGTGAGATCCTTGCTGTTCAACTTTAATCCCAGGAGGGTTAGAATGCCCTTTTAAAGAAGCATGATGACCTTCTTTAAGTTCTACCACTTCTTTCTCTTCTCCTTCCACATTTTCTCTCTTTACATTGGCCAAATGAGGCCGCTTGCTGCTCTCAGACCCTCTGCCATATGTGGAGATATTTAGGAGATAGTGTCCTGTCATGGCAGGTTTGGACACTCTCTTTCGTCCAACGAGGCCTAGTTGGAACCTTGGTTGGTCATTAGAGCTCTCTGGATAGCCGAGCGGACAGGGGTCAAATTGGGACGGCTGAGAGATTCGGCTCTGCTGACTTCTGTGCCTTAGAACATGGAGAATCTGCTCCTGGGTGTTCTTGTCCAGCTTGTCCACAGCGGTCCCAGGTCTGCCTGAATAATGCAGCAGTCTAGATCTGCTAACGTCCTCTGCATGTATAGGTTTCTCCTTCCCCAGCCCCGATGCCCTAACAGCCAAGGCCCCTTTATCTTGTGCTACAACAGTCACAGGCTGCACATTTATCTTGGCAGGTGGTTTTGGAAGAATCTTCTCCAGGGGAACTTCTTTACCTTGAAGGAGCTGAGTGACCAGCGGATTATTGGCAGGAATTAAGGAGCTAGATTTGATCACTGAGGTCCCTGGCAAAGGTGCCTCTTGTGCTTTCGGGCTGTGTGCCAGCATATTTGAAGGTGATATCTGCATCCCACCAACAGAGTGGAGAACACAATGCACCTTCAAATGAGGATTTGATGCATGCTGGGAACCCAGAAATGACCTGGTTTCTTTTGAAAAAAACTGGTTTGTGCTAGAGCTTTGAATAAAACTAGGGTCCATCTGCCCAGTAGCACAGGAGGAAGGAGATGTTTGTGAGAGAATTCCTGTGCTCTCAGGGACAGGAGACACTGAGCTAATCTTTACTGGAGATACAGACTGGCTTCTACTGCTTGCTGGTGAAAACTCTTCTGACAAGCACTGGACTGGGGAGGGTGTGGAGGTACATCCAGTGGATCCTCTACGTGTTGCACCTGCTGCGGCGGCTGCAGCAGCACGCTGTTCCCGAGCTAGTTTGGCTTTAGCTTTGATGTCAGCTAAAGTGCGTGCGCCAGTGCAACCTGGGCGGATACTGGGTGGTGTCAAAGGATGAGGAGTCCTTGGAGACACTTGGCCTGGAGCTCCAGGGGCAGACAGGATTCGTGACACGCGGATCTAGAAACATTTAGAAACGGCGTCAGCATCCAAAAGAAACTACTTTCAAATGCAGTTAAACAGAAATGTGAATAAGAAGGAAAAGTAAAGCCTACTTTAAGGGGTGGCACTTTCTGTTGTGCAGTTACTGAAGTTGTTGTTGGGGGTGACCCTTCTGTTGGGGGTGCGGGTGACCCTTCTTCAACCCGAGGTTTCTTCTCTGCTACTTCTTGTTCACTGGAGAGTTTCCGCTTCAATGACTCAGTGGTAACTTCAGATGTTTGTGACACAACCCCTTCAACCTTTATAGACTCACTCTCTATGGTATCCTTTATTTTACAACTAGGTTCTTGAGGAGATGTTGGGCTATTAGTCTTGTTCTCTTGTACCTTTTCATCTACACTCGATGTTAACGGTTCCACTGATTTCTCTGCAGTAGGTGTAGATTCCTCCTGTGTCACAGATGCAGTCTCTGCATTTGAAGACACCTCATCAGAAGCTGAATGACTTTCCGTGACTGGGTCAGCATGGATGGACTCTGGTTCTGGATGGCTTATAGACACTGATGTTTTCACCTCTCTAGATCTCAGCTCCTTGTGGGTGACCTCAACAGTGTGGTTTGGCTTCTGTGCTTCTCGGCTAGACTCTGTTTTTTCAGGCTGGGATGAGTCTTTAGCTGGCGTAGAATTGTTTTCAGTCTCTGTCAGCTCTCTGGATTCCTCAAGGCTTAATCCAGACCTGGAATAAAAATGGGCTTGATATAACTTTTACACTCCTCTCACTCCAACATACCCTTTGATCTGCTTTTACAAATATACACTTAGTATAACAGACACACATACTGTTCTCCATAGAAACTTTCAAAGAAGTGCTCTTTCCAATGCTCCATTTTCTTCTCTTTCTCAATCTCTTGCCGCATCCTTAGTCTTAACTCTGGGGTGAATTCACCTGCAGGAAACACCATATTACACTATGCATTGTATTAAGGTCATATTTTACAAAAGGTCTTTTTAATGTATCAATACTATGAAAGAAACCTACCTTCAGCTAGCCTCTCCTTCCAAGACTGTGCTGCAGATGTGAAAAACTCGTTGTTCAAAGCAGAACTAGTTACTCTCAGGAGTCCATCCATGCATGACTAGAATACAAGATGATACTAATCTGTCATTGCAATAAGTATAATACTCTGTTTTATGCAATTTAATGACCATTTATCATCCTTTATTTCCACCATCAACCACAACAACAGTGTAAACGCCATTGTTTACACCAGCAATGGCTTCTCTGTTCACATACCTGCTGGTCAATCTCTGGCAGTAGCTTAAGAAGTTTCTGCTGACACTCTGGGGGCAACATGGAAAATGTGTGTTTATTGATTAACGCGCGTAGATTAGTGTTGACCAGGATGGAATCAGGTGTCTCCACGTCAATCTCACATTTAGTTCGTCTCAACTGGCCTAAGAAGGATGAGAATTGTCAGTTCAGATGATTGCAGATAATTAAATGGACAAAAAAATGAGAAAAAAGTGAAAACACTTACGGGCGTTTAGTCGATTGGAACGCTGAGACATCTTCCTGGAACCAACGGTGTGGCACGTGTCTGCTTTAACAGAGGAGGAGGAGCTAGAGGTGGAGTTCTGGGGACTGGGAGGGCAACGCTCTGGCTGTTTTAGTTCCCAGCCTACAACAGGCAGAAGCATAGATTTACTAGACATTTTAACTGAATATTACCTGAATAACACATCATAATATAAATGCAATGAATGAATATGGATTTGAAAATATATATTTGTGCAAATGTAATCTTCTAAATGGATTATATTTCATTAAAAAAATACAACGCATTAGAGAGCATACCAGTTTTGGAGGATGCTGAATCGGTAATATTTTTAACAGTTTTAAGTAGAAGTCGTGGGCTGGAGGCTGTGGGGATGCCACACTGACGGCGCTGATTCCTCTGCTGCTGTTGTTTCAGAGCCTTAAAATGCAGGAGGTAGTGTTTTTTTTATCAACAATATTGTTATGTTGCTTGATAGATCTCATTCAATGATTCAAGGTTATGAAATTACATAGTTAACTTCAACAATTGCATGCTATAGAGCAAAGATATCTTTAAAATAATTAAATTAAATGTTACTACATTTTAAAAAAAATACTACAAAGAGCAATAAACAGTAATAAATGAAACAAAGTCAATATTTGGTGTGACGAGCCTTTGGTGTTTGTAGAAAAATAAATAGTATTCTCAGGTACAGTGTGTGCAGTTTTATACAGAAATGAGCTGTAAGTTTTACTGAGCATCTTGCAGAACCAGCCTCAGTTCTTCTGGAGACGTTGACTGTCACACTTGCTCCTTATTTTTGCAGCAAAACTCAGCAGCCTTCATTATGTTTTTTTAGTCTGAAAAGTGTCTCTTATGTAACAAGCTGCTTTCTTTACTGACACACAAACATTTTTCTAGAACATTTAATTTTGTGCTGGAAAACTAATGTTTGGAAATCTAAACTGTTTTTATACCGACTTCATAATGTAGAGGTCATAAAATAAAAATCTATAACAAAGTTTGTACTAAAACATAGGGTGCCTAAGACTTTCGCACAGTACTGTATATAATATGATATAACAACTAAACAAATCTGTATACAGAAAGAAGTGATATATGCACCTGTTTAAGTGCTTTTTTGCTGTGTTTCTGGGATGAAGAGATGAGCTTGCTGCTGGAAACTGAAGGAGAAGAGCAGCGAGACTGTGGGGAAGATGGCTGTGACTGCAGATTTTCTGGCCCTAAGAAATAACAAGAACATTGCTTTCAACTGTCAAGTAGGCAGGCGTACACACAAACATGCCCACACCCACCCACCCCCCTCTCTCTCTGAGTTAATTAAGGTCACTTCCACTCAAATGTACAATACCCAATTTGTAACAGATAATTATCTTGTAAAAGTGCTGAGCTATAATTTCAATTATTCAACATGTGCATTGTGCTCTTATCAGTATTTTTGCACCCTTCTGGAAAAAAGCTAATGTACAATTAATTTGAACATCTGCCTAGATGTTTTGAAAAAGAGCCAGAAAATATAATGCTGATTAAGAAGCATCAAGTACTTTTTTAAATATAAAACTCTACAACCACTTGTACATTATCCATTTATTCTGCTCTTAAAATGCAGTGAAACCATAAAGCCAGCAATTAGAAATATGAAAACTGAAGAGCAATACTGAGAGAATTCAGGAAAAAAATATCTGGCTGAAAAACACGATTGCTATACTTCTATTCAGATGATTATTTCCTGTTCTTTGCAGTACTTGCCTTATCGAAAGTTTCCAACTATATGCTAAAAAGCACACACAGATATTCCACTTACTGTATTTTGTGCAGTCGTCTCCAACTTTGGTAAAATGCATTGTTCAATAGTATTTATAAACATTTGCAAGATATATGGAGCTAGATATTCTGTTAGCTCAATAACTCTCTATAGATCTGTCTCAAGTTTATGAAGATGAGGAAGTGGTCTCTTTTTGCAGAAAAAAAACATTTCCTGTTTAAAGACTGCGTTGATCTATGTGACTAATGGGAACGTAAAGGAAAAAAACTCAGCTTAAATATCGCCTACATTTACTACAAACTGCAAAGTACTAACCACAAAAATTATAGATCAAGCAGTTGCAGTGAAGTGACAACACAAACATAAAATGTTGTTTCATATGGTAAGACAGTTTGAGTACATATTGTCAGAATGTGCCCTACTGGCATTTGTTTTATGACAGACTTATACAGTATATAAATTCAGTGCGAAAAGCTTTTGGTCCATTGCGTCAGAATCAGAAGCTGCACCTGAGAAGTGCATGTCAGCTCTAAACACACAGTAATTACAGAGAAGTTTCAGTACCAGACGGAAAATCACACTGGGGAAAAAACACAAAATACAATACACAGATTGTGATCGGGAAAGCAAAACTTTTGTTGCATTGTTCTTACATCGCTCAAAAAAATGAAAAGCAATCGGCAGGGGATTACATTCTGAAGAATTAAATGCTGACTTTGCAACAGAAGCTAATACAAGTCCATGTTGCACTGCATTTCATTTACATATACATTATATTTACGGCATTTAGAAGACGCCCTTCTCCAAATCAACTCACAGAAGTGCTAGTCTCTATCAACAATACATGCTAGTTCACTAGGTCAGGGAGTAAGAATATATCAGTCTAAAAATCCTGTAGAGGAGGTTAGTACAGTATGAAAAGAAGAAGAAGAAAAAAACAAGCCAAGGTGGGTTTTTTTTAAAAATACTAGATAAACAATGTGCTAATTCAAGTGTTGTAGTGAAGAGGTAGGTCTTTTGCCTTCGTCTGAAGACAGCCAGTGACTCAGCTGTTCAGACAGCCAGGGGACGTTCATGCCACCACCTGGGTGTCAGAACAAAGAAGAGTCATGATGCATGGCTTCCTTGTACTCTGAGCGATGATGGGTCAAATCAAGCAGAGCTAGAGGCTCGGAGGGAGCACACTGCAGAGCAAGGTATGTTAAGTGCTTTAATGTAGGTGGGCACTGGACCTTTTAGACTTCGTAGGTCAAAGGTGTTTTAAATCAGATGCGGGCAGCTACAGGAACCCAGTGGAGCGAGCGTAGCAAAGGGGAGTCCTCTGTACTAGCACCACAGGGAAATGCAATCACTGTCCAATTGCAAACTTAAGCTGAACTCAGGGGTGTGACTATAATCGGAGAGGGACAGAAGGGCCTGAATGTTTTCTAGCATTTGCTACCCATATAAAATAACCCTTTATAGTTGGTATACAGTCCTCTCTGAAAGTATTGGAAGGGTAAAGCAAATTCTTTAGTTTTTGCTATACACTGAACAGAATTGGGTTACAAGATCAAAAATTGAACATGAGACGATAGATAAGAATTTCAGTTTTCATTTCCTGATATTTACATCTAGATGTGTTAAACTACTCAGAATATGGCACCTTTTGTTTGAACCCATCCATTTTCAACTGATCAAAGAAAAATAATGAACATGTGACTGACAGGTGTTTCTTGTTGCCCAGGTGTGCCCTGATAGATTGATTGTTTAAACAATTAACAGCTCTGAATGTCTACACTTGGTTTAAGCCCTGGGTTTTGTCTGTGATGACTGCATTTGTTGTTTAAAAATTATAAACCACCATGAAGACCAGAGACTTGTCTTTGAGGGAAGAGCAAACCATTTTGAAGCTTAGAAAAGAGGGGAAAAATCGATCAGAGCCATTGCACAAGCATTAGGCATAGCCAATACAACTATTTGGAATGAGGGGAAAGAATTTGGAGAAAGAAAGGATCTGCTCATGATCCAAAACATACAAGTTCATCGGTCAAGCATGGTGGAGGTAGCCTCATGGCTTGGGCTTGCACGGCTGCTTCTGGAACAGGCTCACTAATCTTTATTTATGATGTAACTCATAATGGTAGCAGCAAAATGAATTCAGAAGTCTACAGAAACATTCTGCCTGCCAATTTACAGAGAAATGCATCCAATCTAATTGGGAGGAACTTCATCATGCAGCAAGACAATGACCAAAACACACTACCAACACAACAAAAGACTTCAACAGGGGAAAACAGTAGAAGGTTTTAGACTGGCCAAGTCAATCACCAGACATTAACCCAACTGAGCATGCATTTCACTGACTTGAAGAGGGGACTGAAGGGAGAAACCCCGAAAACAACTGAAACAAGCTGTGGTTTGGAAAACATCACTAAAGAAGAATGCAACAGTTTGGTGATGTCACTGGGTCACCAGCTTGACGCAGTTATTGCAAGCAAGGGATTATCTGTTCCTATACTTTTGCTCACCTAAAAATTGGGTGATCTGCCACCAAAGGTGTCATGTTCTAAGTTGTTTAACACATTTAGATGTAAATATCAAGAAATGAAAGCTGAAATTCTGCTCTATCATCTCATATTCATCTTTTGATGTGAAACCCAAATGTCGTCAGTGTATAGCAAAAACAAAAAACAACTGGCCTTGCCGTGCCAATAATTTCCGAGGGGAATGCATATTGGTTTCTTCTATTGCTTTTCTATCTGGTAGAGAGTCTTCTCCAAAAACCCATTTATTGTCCTTGGTGTTGTATTAGGCCTGTTCTGCCAGAGCAACATGACCATGCACCTTGAATTTGTACTAATTTGCATGACCATGACTATAGACATGATAATTAGGAATCATTAGTAAGACAAGACAATGATGTACCTCTTCTCTTCCATCTTCCTCTACTGCCTTCTTTGCTGCTGCCACTGGTGTTGTTTTCTGTGTTCTGCATGTCAGAAAAGTTATCACTGCTATCTTCAGAAGCCTCCTCTGATAGCTCCTTCACCACATCCGCAATGTCCTTCTGCTCAAAGTGTGTACAGGCATACAAATGCACAGAAGTCAATGTCTGGTTGATCTTAATGAGTCACTGTGCTTCTCTTTAGATTAATCACACAGAGTGTGTGCACTATGCATAAACACTCATTACTGATGTTCATCCACAGCAAACACAATCAAGGCAACAATGGCTTTGTTTTCAGTCTGAGTCGTGCTTTGTCACTAACTAATTGATGGGGTGGTGTGGTGGCACAGTCACACGTACAACGAGTGATGAACATTGCAACAGTGGTTATGAAAGATCTGGTTAAGCACATTATGTTGTAACACATCTTCCTGTTTGGAACCTTTGCCATAGTGAAGGATGTTGTAATTTCTTCTCAAAGCTACCCTTAGGTTTTGGTTTCAATATTATGCACAGTCACCTTCAATGTATAGACTCCCATTCGACCAGGGACTTTGTAGAATATCCCCTCCTCACCCCGGGAGTTTGTGTGGAGCATGGCGTTGAGGCAGGCGAGGGGGGAAGTACCACTGCATACAATAAGATAGCACAGTGTAACACAGTGTATGTGCACATATATTGTACTACAGAAAATTTAATTCAATTCAAGTAGAATTTATTTGAAGGTACAGATTACAGCTTTGGTTCAATAAGCACGCACAAACAGCAAAAAAGAAAGCATTATTTTTAAAACCTAACATGCAAATAATAATGTATCTATGACAATATCATTGTCTTCTTAGATATGTATGACTTAATATTAAAATATTATTATGCACACAAAGGTATTGAATAAAAATGTCACTAGACAAAAGCCATAGATGACGTTCTAGTAATCTATTAATAGTTAATCTGCTAATCATGACTTTTGCACCATAATGGCAACTGTGACATTTATAGTGTTCTCTTCAAACCATATTGATTTGCTGAGAGGTCTTGATGCAAAAGCTCAAGGTTGAGAGGTACAGACTAGGACTGAAGGACAGGGGTGGAAAACCAACAAGCATAACACAAGAGCAGAATAATCGTGACTCCGCCTCTAGTCGCTGTCATGAAAAACCACTAATGTGAGAGCTACAGCCACTGAGTCTGACTTTAGTGGGTTTTAATGCCCTTTGCATGCTGTGTCAATTAGGGAATGTTAATAGCATGCAAATGCCTGCTAAATGGAAGTTAGCATAAGAAAAAAGGGGATAAACTCTCATATAATCTTACCTTCTGGAAGAGAAAAGGATCATTGCAACAAAAAAGAAATGTAATAATTAGAAGTGCGTGTGTGTGTGTGTGTGTGTGTGTGTGTGTGTGTGTGTGTGCGCGCGCATGCACTAAATGTATCTGGCCTACACAAAATGTGAATGAAATAAAACTAATATAAGACTGGGAGATGATAACCTCACCTTATCTCCTTGAGTCGTTCTCGCTGAATCACCTGCAGGATCTCTTTATGACTCATCGGTGTGTTTGGATACTTCTCAAGCACCTGGGGAAAAAAAGGGGAATGGGGTGGATCAAAAAGATGCAACCGAAATACAATACAATTACAATATCGTAGATATCAGCAAGGGTGGACAAATCACGAACCCTGGTACCTGCAACAAGCAGATTACGTTTCCAGGCTTACAGTTTTTCATTCATAGTTGCACAGCAGACTATAAGGTTCACTAGACAAATATAATTGATGTATCTATCAGGGACACTTCTCCTCCATACCACCAGAAGGCTCCCTCCCATGAATTTTAAACACTTCCTCATTGGTCATGCTTTTTTTCTGCTTACACCATATACACTCAACGGCCACTTTATTAGGTACACCCATACACCTGCTGTTTTATGCAGTTATCTAATC